>BGPR01003945.1:80120-91648 GCA_013235015.1 Araneus ventricosus
GCCTTTAAGCAACATATTTAAAATCTTCTAAAATCTTGAGAATAAGATTGACGCTCTAATGCGTGTTGTGACCAGTAGGATACATATTGAAAGTTTCATTAAATCGATTTACAACAATAGATGGCAGCCTGAGTGCTGATAAAAAAATATAAATAAATTGATGTATTTCACTCGAGGCTACATCTTTTTAGCTTTGTTCGTACGCTTGAGATACCATATTTCATTCTACAATGTTGAAGGAAATTCTTTATCCGTATTATTAATTATTAAAATTCGTTTGTGTTTGACATTATAGAATTTTATGAAGGAAATTTTTTTCTGAAATAAAGCGCAGTGTTGTCAATTGGTAACAAACCGTCTTTTAGCTAGTATTTTTTTCATGTTTTATTCAATAAATGAAAGTCAGAAAACATTTCAAAATCAATTTTAAAAAAAATCGGGCTTTTAAGGGTTATGTTTAGAACTCTCTCACTAAATTATTACTCTAAAAAACTAAAATAAACTCTTCATTCAATTCCTACTATTAGTTCACACTCTCCCTATTGTTGCTAAATGTCTTACTGTAGGTGTATGGTGTAAACAGTCCAACACGCAGGATAATGGAGAATGAAAATTTATTTACAAATATGCAGGAAAACACGTAGCACAGATACAGGAAACAATAGTTTTTGCACAGATTACCAATGTAAACAGACAACAATTCGCAGGTAATAACAGTTCAGCACTTTGTTACCTAACAACACAACAGTCAGCAAATAACTAATAACTAGTAGACAATAACTGCACCTTCAATAGCGCTCAGCTCACCAGCTCGCACCGCGAGTAGAACTCCAAAGGCATTCGTGTTCCAAGGCGATCCCGTCGATCAAGACGCTCCTCTGATCTAAGCGCCGTCCTTAAATATTCTCTCCGACAGGCCGTGACGTCACATGGTGTTTTCTCGTGTATTCCCTTTCCTAGTAGAAATATCGAGAAAAGGGTTCCATTTTCGGGAATCATCTATTTGTCCCCAAGTTTGTCGCCAAGGTCAGGATGCCATAACTGTCGCTAAGGTCACTCCATGCTTAACCTTGTAAAACTCTCTTCCCAACCACAAGACTCGCATTGCTGGGAAACGACTTTCCATGTTTGTAACACTATATATATTTATTTATATATCTTGTTCAAATTTTCAATCGTTAATAAAATACTTTTTATTCATCCACTCAAGTTCAAATACATTTTTAAAAACTTATAGTGGATGACACTTGATGCTAATACAGTTTTTTCAAATATTAATTCATTAATTAAATTGAATTAATTAATTTTATTTATTAGAGGCTCGCAACTTTGCCGCCAAATTTACCTCCAAGGTCGCCAACTTTGTCACCAAGATTAGGATCTCAGGGAAACGACTTTACAGCTTTGGATGAATTTTGGAACATTAGGAGAACAATATGGAATTTCATGGTGCAATTTGCAGGAAGAGTTCATCCACTCAAGTTCAAATACATTTTTAAAAACTTGTAGTGGATGATATTTGATGTTAATACAGTTTTTCAAATATTAACTCATTAATTAAATTTAATTAATTAATTTTAGTTTTATATGGGAAAAAATTTCTAAAATAAAATTTTTCTTTTTTGACCTAAGTAGGAATTGACTTAAATTTTTTTTTATATTACTTGTTTATACTCTAAATAAGAAATCTCCAATTTACCGACTGTAAATGCCGTTTTTATTATATGAAGAATACAAAGTTAAAGATTTAAACTCAAATTCTAAAGACATTTTTCTACTCTCCAAAAACTACGTTGCCATTTCTGCAAAACAAACTCTTAAAACATAGATAATATAAATAGACAATCAATTACAAAACATGTAATAAAAAGAAAATGTTAACAGTAATCAATCGTTTGAGGTCAATGAAATATCATTTAGAGTTTTTAGTTATGGAAATGTAAAGGAAAAATATTAAAGTCAAAATATTCTTCAGGTTAAATTCTATTATGTATCGGGCTGAGAATCTTGGTTTAAATCTGAAACCGTGACATTGCTAATGAAAGCAAATATAAGCGCGAGGCAAAACCGAGCTTTATGAATGAACGATTTGAAAATAAATTGATAGCCAACTGATTTGAATTCAAAATGTACACAAACGACATGGAGTGACAGACTTTTTAAAAATCCAAAATGAGTGGACATATTCATGAAACGCTCGATGCCAGAGTGCACTGTCACCATAATATCCCCACTCACTGTATGTGCGGTCTGAAAAGCGAAGATTTGCGCCAAAAATATCTGGATCCAGCTTTGGTGTTCGTTCGAGGCCGAGATGACAATAGGATAATTCATTTCATTCAACCACAATACGAGCAGTCTGTTTCTGAATATAGATCTGAATACAAGTGGCCCAGTAAGAAGCATCCTGTAATGCCATATTTCCCGCCAAAAAGCCCCATTCGATTCGAACGCAAAAGCGAATACGACAAACAGTTTTCAAGACCTAAAGTGGAGCCAAAAGGGCAGGAATGGAGTAAAGGTATATCAGAGAGGATATTCGAGAAGTGAAATGTTCTTTTAAATCTTCAGCTGCTGTTGTTGAAGTTCGAATTTCAAATTATACTGTGAAATCATGGTTATAATAGTTATACTGAAATAAGACTCAAATTTTGTTCTCAATAAAGATTAGCAGTGTTTCAAAAATAGTTTTATGAAATTTATACCAATTCAAGAGTTTTCTTTTCAGTAGAATTTTATCAAACATTATCTTGCATAATCTGAAATGAATTGTAGTTAAAAGAAGTAACAAAAAGGTCTGGAATTTAACCGATACGAGGTCATAACTAGAAATGCTTGGAAAATAGATCTTTCAATCGGAATAATCTTTGGGGAACAGCTTTGATACATGGCATAACTGGCGATAATTTTGTATTGGCGACTTTTTGTCGCCTAACCGAACATTGTATCGTTAAGTCGCCAAAACAAAATATCGCCAATGGGGTCCGATATTGAAGCTGTTAAAAAAAGTCGCCAAAACAAAATTATCGCCAGTGATGCCTTATATCAAAGCTGTACCATCTTTTGAAATTAGAAATTTATATGTAAAGTATCTATCAGGTTTGAAATTGAAAGTTACTTGTCTTATAGAGAAGAGGGTTGAAATCTAGAAGTTGGTACACACTGGTGACCCGACATCCTGTTTGGACTTTCATCGCCTCATGGAAATATGTTTCAAATCAGAATAAAATATTCTGTGTTGTTCTTTTTTACTAACCAGTAAATAGAACATATTGAAAACATTTTCCTAAGATTAATTAGATTTGATTTTTAAAAAATTAGCTCTAGAAAGTTCTCTCCTTCTATCCTTTTATTATGTATAGGTTTCATCCCCTTAAATTAGGGGAAATAACAATATATATTATCTTATTTGGTAAAACTGTAGTTTATGGTGTGGTCTTCGTAGGCGTCATTTTCTCTTGGCGCAACTCTGAGTGCTACGCATCTTTTTGCGATCATCTGTTGGCGAGATAACAACTGGCGGAAACAAAGATCGCACCATTAAACTACTGTTTAACCTCTTATTTCGGTTGAAATCTAGAAGTTGGTACACACTCTTAAAATGGCGCCAAGTCGCCAAAGCTGATACATGTAAAACCTGCGTATAGCTTTGGCGACTTGGCTCCAATGATATGCAGCGGTCAACGTCTTGCTTTGGCGATTTGGCAGCGTTTTAAGAGTGTGTACCAACTTCTAGATTTCAACCCTTATTTCTTTGAAAATCATTAAGTTCTATATCCAATATGTGTACACTTTTTTCATTATCTGTTCCTATCATAATGAACTGTTGAAGTAGAATCAGAAGTAAAGTAGATTGTCGACCATTCCGCCAAATTTAAAAAAATAAGTTTCTCAGTAATGTCAATTTTGACACTTTCATCTTAGGCTCACCTTTTCACATTAGTGATTTATCAATGAATAGTAAAATGAATTTAGACTTTTGTAAGAATTAAGCCTACGTCTTACGTTAATGTTTTGTTTATTTTAAAAGTGCATGTGTTCCAACTATGTACATCATCTTATGTTTCCTGCAGTTAAGGTAGACTTGATAAAATTTATCTTCAAATCTGTACACATTTTTATTCTTGGTCAATAATAAATTCTTAAAGCGTACAGTACAGTACATAATAAACATTGGAACTGCTTTGATATACGGCATCACTGGCGATAATCTTGTATTGGCGACATTTTGGCGCCTAACCGAACATCGTATCGGTAAGTCGCCAAAACAAAATATCGCCAACGGGGTCTTATATTGAAGCTGTTGCAAAAGTCGCCAAAACAAAATATCGCCAACGGGGTCTTATATTGAAGCTGTTGCAAAAGTCGCCATCTAAAATATCGCCAGCAGGGTCTTATATTGGCTTCAAAAGTCAGCAAAACAAAATATCGCAACCAGCTGGGTCTTATATTGAACTGTTGAAAAAAGTCCTTGAACAAAATAAATATCCCCTGGAGGATCTATGTATAGGCTTTGACAAAAAGTTAGACAAAACAAATATCTCCAATATACAGTCTCTTATTTTAAGACTGTTGAAAAAAATCCTTAAACAAAATATCATAACAGGGATGCTATATGTGAGCTGTTGCAAAAAAGTCCAAAACAAAATATCGCCAACGGAGTCTTATATTGACTGTTGAAAAGTCCTTAAAACAAAAATATCGCCAACGGGGTCCTATTTGAAGCTGTTGAAAAAGTGCAAAACAAAATTCATGTAACGCGGGTCCATATATTGAAGCTGCTGAAAAGTCCTCAAACTAAATATCGCCAGTGACGTCCTCATTGAAGCTGTTTGAAAAAGTCACATACCAGGTCTATATCAGTCTAAACAATATCGGCTCAATCTATATTGAAGCTGTTGACAAAGTCGCCAAACCATACTATCGTAACGGGTCCTATATTGAAGCTGTTGAAAAAAGTCGCCAACTAATATCTCAACGGGGTCATATATTGAAGCTGTTGAAAAAGTCGCTAAAATAAAATATCGCCAATGGAGTCCTATATTGAAGCTGTTGAAAAAAGTCGCCAAAACAAAATATCGCCAATGGAGTCCTATATTGAAGCTGTTGAAAAAAGTCGCCAAAACAAAATTATCGCCAGTGATACTGTATATCAAAGCTGAACCTAAACATTGATGAAGTACTGGAATAGGTGATCAGAAGTCACAGTCGGAATAATCTTGGGTTTGAGTGCTTGTCCCAGGTTGAGAAAATGTCCCTTACTTCTCATCTCTAATCTTTTGGGTGACAACCTCAATTAGCGCACTAAAGCTGTTGGGATGCCTTCTTTGTACTTAAAAAAACATCTTGCCTCAGAGCATTTCAATAAAAGATGATGAATAGCTATTTTTTAACACACTTCTGCTCACTCACCCAAAGGATTTAAAGTGTTTTAAAGGTCGACGGGCCAAAATACATAACTGCGCAGATTTCTTTTAATTTATCACCAATTAATGGTTCGATAAATCAAAAGAAATTTATATCTTTTAATTTATCATCAATTTATATTTCATTTTCTTTATTTTATTGGGACAGTGACAAGTCGGATGCCAAGTCGCCAATGCTAAAAAGCAAGATGGCTTGTAAGGTATATGACATGATAAATAGAGCAAACACAATATATTAATGCTCGAAAATAGAAATAAAAAAAGCTATGAATTCTCTAACAGGGTGCTCTTACTGTGCATTTGAAACCGGCATCAAAGTCTTGGAATGGAAAAAAAAATTAGAAAAATTCCACACATTGTTTCAGGCCGAACTGATGGGACTGAAAGAAGCGATCATCAGAGCAAGTAAGGGAACGAAATACAGTGACCTCTCATTTATACGCGCTCTCTTTTATGCGCATTTTTCACTTATGCGCGTTTTTTTCGCGGTCCCGACCAGGGGTATAGGAAAACAATGATAAATCTTATTCATTTATGCGCCGCACTAAAAAAGCACCTCTCACTTATGAGCGTCGCAAAAATTTTCTTAGTTCAAAAACTTTTTTTTCAGCAGAACAAAAACCCTTTTTGTTCTGCTTCTAGGAATGCACTCCCTCGCCCTTACCCTATTGTTCCAATTCCAGGAACACATTCCTCTAACTTATACACAGGGGTGAACATGGGGGTTCTTGTGATTGACGTCAGTAAAAGTCGCATTTATACAGCAGCCAATTAGAGAGTTTAGTATTTTATGTACCACGTGGCATCAGTGGCGAATCCAGGGGAGGGGCTATCGGGCTGCAGCCCCCCCCCCAGAGCTAAACCAAAATTCTTAATTTAATTTAAAATCACTACAACTGTTTGATTTTAATTTTCATTTTAAAAAATAGTAATAAAATCGTGACAACATTACTTTCTGACTTCACAGGCTCGAAAATTTTCCTACTTTTCTAGTCATTCCATTTGCAATTGTAGCGTTGGCGCGGTCGAAAACATTTTTTGGCCAGTTATTTCATTGTATTTTTTATTAAACTATCGAAAGTATTGTAGTGTTCTTTATGATTCTTATTGTGAGGAGTGGAAAGCCTGTAAAGTTAAAGTGTTTTGGTTTATATAAGCCATGAGGTTTGACATTCGTCACTACGATACAAAATTTTTATGACCTCAGCCCTGAATCCTGGATTCGCTACTGCGTGGCATTGATCGCTAACGAAAGAACCATCTTTGGAGTTTTGGTTCGATGGTTGCGCTTTAAAATGGCGAAAAGAACGAAATTGTCGCATTCGTTTAAAATGGATGTTATTGAAAAAATCGAAGAAAATACTTGCACCTTTTAAAAATCTGGATCATTTCCATTTTCTTCGTGTTCTTAACAATAATTAACGGAAGTTATACACGTATTTGCATTTTTAAACTAATCTTATTTATATTTTTCAGTAGTATATGCATAGAATTAATTAACAATCGATGTATACTGTATTGATGTTTCACTTTTAAGCTCCCTTTTGTGATTTTTCACTTATGCGCGTTTTTTCCGCTGTCCCATGCGCCCACGCATAACTGAGAGATCACTGTAACTAAAATTTGGACAGACAGCCTTTCGAGTGTAATGGCAGTGCTTGATCCTCATACCCCTCATCAACTTGTCCGTGACATCCAGTCCGTTCTCACACAGAATCGAAATATTCTGGTTAGATGGACCAAAGCTCATGTTGGCTATCGGGGTAATGAACAAGATGACACTCTCGCCAAGAAAGCCACCACAGAAGGCGTTGTAGTGAAGGCTCTAAAGCCTCGATGCGAACTTAAACAACTTTTACAAGAACTGTTTTTTTTAACCACTTAAATTAATAATTTTCTTTGCTATCTAATAAGATGACCCCTCCTGTTTTGGAAAGGGGCTGTCGTTTTCATTCATCTAAGAAGGCATAGGATTCTTAAGATGCTTATGGATCCTACATATTTTTTGTGTCAAATTATAAAGCTAATTAATGATTCAATTTTAGTTTATAAGACTAAAATTTCGATAATTCGATGCACGAGTATTCTCGGGCTGGTAAGTTAAGCGGTTAAAAAAAATGGCAAAATCTTTGGGATAATGGAAACACTAGATGTTATGTTCATAAAGTGCTCAAAACAGTTCACCTAAAACCAGTATTTTGGACACGTGAAGAAATTCTGTTTGTCACAGGACACGGTCCATTCCCTTCATTCCTTAATCGCTTCATTTATCGGATAGTGACTCTTGTGCCTGCGGAGAAGTCGGCGATCCCATCTGCGACATCTTGCCCATTGACTCTCTATTGGCATATTAGGAAAACTTCTACTTCACTGGAAAGTCTGCGGTACCACAGAGTTCTTGAGAATCCGAATTCAAGAAAAAGAATAATCAACATGATTAAATTCATAACAGACAATGAAAACATAGTACGACTGGAATAACTACTCAACTGCCTTCGAACAATAATTCTAACTTATCCTGAACTCAATAGACTGAACATATTAAGTCCTTTCATAATTCTTTAATAGCAATCTCCGTATTCCTTGAATCCCACACTTACCATGCAATGGTTCTCCATCTTTGCTACGTTATTCAAAAACCTGTGCATTGATGTAAGCTTTTTCCTGTTGTTCATCCTCATCTTCACTCATCATTTTTCTTTCTTTCACACCGTGATAATTAAGACATCGTGTATATTCCTTTATTTTGTTGTCAATTCTATTTGTGAACACCAGCTATGTAATTTCTTCATTTGCCATTCTTCTGTATGCAATTTTTTTTCCTGCAACTCAATAAAGCCCACTTGCATCTATACCAAACCGGATAGAGGCCACATGAGCTCTAGAGACGGCGGTGTGGTATTAAAGGTAAAAGCGAAAATTCGTTTAAATTTTAAGCATTTAATCTTTAACTATAACCGCTTCGTTGCATTGCTTGCATATGCTTTAGCTGACGTCCTGCTTTTTTGGCGATGGAGACTTGGCGTCTGTTGGCGACATGAAGGAGTAACGACTACTAGATTTCAACAGAATAGGATTTTAAATATAGGATTTTTTTGCACGTTGAGTGACGTAAAGTGTGTATGTAGACATTTAGAGTGTCCCTGAGGTTCCGAGTATCCAACCATTTTATTCAAGAAGCAAACGAGAAAGAAGAAGAAACGAAAATGAACGCGAGTTCTCCCCTCTCTTTTTCTGCATTTACGGCCTTATTCACCATCCATGGTTAAACCATGATCAGCGGTTAAATGATGGTTCTGCTATGATAATGCGAAAGCTGACCGAAATGCGTCGCCAAATGTATATCCTGGGGGTTGCTATTTTGGCATGATATCTCAATTTCTCTGTTGTTGGCGATTTTTAAAATTACTCTCAGCCTTCGAGCCAAACGAGTATCTCGCCAGTTAGGGTTATACATCCAGTCGATCATTTCGGTCAGCATTCGCTTGTTCGTGCAAATTCCCTTTTAACCGCTGATCATAGTTTAACCACGGATGGTGAATAAGGCCGTTAGTGATCGTTTCAATATCCCGAGACTAGCACTTTTGGACGATTTTACACCGAAAAGGGGTGACAGGCAATGAGTAAGATGAATTCATTTCCGGAGTTTTTTGTTAGGTCATTCTAAGTAAAAAGTAAACATCTCCCCCTCCATTCTTCAATTTCCCCCTCTTTTGGTGAAAATAACTCCACATGGCGCATGCGCAAAAGTGCGGAAGGTTTCGGAATGCGAGAACATACAATACACAACATTCTGCGTTTCTTGTTTAGTTTTAAAACAGTAAAGATAATCAAGTTTGCAATATGGACCTCTTCCGTTTAGCCGATTGAGTAAAAAATTAAATGAAAATGTACGATTTTGGCGTCTTAACGCAAAATTTGAATTCATCTAGCTCATCGCGTTTTTCAAGAATTCTGTTCACAAACACACGAAACGACAGATAGTCAAGTCTTTGGCGAATTTGGACCAAAATTCGGTATAGATCTACAATTCTGGTGATGACATCATAGGCTTGATTCAATCTATTTATAGATAATTCTAGAATTCAAAAACCAAACGCGCTTTTGCGCATGCGCCAGGCAGAGTTGATTTCATTAAAATAGGGGTGAAATGAAAAATGGAGGGGAGATGTTTACGTTTTACTAAGCGTGCCCTATTGTTTAGAACGGATTCGGAAACCCTCAGTGCTTTTGCACATGCGCCGGGCGGAGTTATTTTCATCAAAATAGGGGGAAAGTGAAGAATGGAAGAGTGATGTTTACATCTTACTGAGCGTGATCTAACAAAGAGCTCCGGAAATGCGCACATCATACTCATTGCCTGCCACCCCTTTCTGTAGTAAAATCGTCGGAAAATGCTAGTCTTGGCACCTTAAACGCACACGGAAGAGTCGGATTTCGTCCAAAATCGCAACGAATCTATAATTTTGGGGTAAGAACTACATACCAAAATTCCATTCGTCTATCTCTTTCCATATCCGAGTTATTGTGTTTACAGACAGACATAATTTTTAAAAAAAGTCAAATTTAAGCTTTTTTTTAATTGAATTAAAGAGTGAAGAGAAAATATTTTCCGAACTCAGAAATATGGAGATTCATCAAATCTCGAGGTCTAAAAATTTGACCTCGAGATTTGACGCTGCTTTTTCCTTTTATATTTCGCATACAAGAAAGTTGAAAGCGCTTACATAAGATTCCATAGTTAAACAAAAGAATTAAATTGCAAATTATCTATTAAGCACTCAGAATTGCAACCATAAATTATAATTTAAATTCTTTGAAAATGCATGCAAGCATCACCATACAAAATCTTGCGTGAATCCAATTTCTGAAAGGAAGCATTTGGATTAAAATGTCGATTTAATAGGAAAACGAAATATGATAGTTTTTGAAATGACATAAGAAATTTAAGAAATCTATTTAAACTCGTTAAAATTAGTGATGCAACGAATAGTGATTTGTCCGAATACCCACCTTTAAAAAACATTTCAATTTTGATTGTAAATAAAATATTTTTCAAATTTTAAATGAAAAAGAATTAGAGATTAATAAATTAATTTTTATTCTTTGTACGTTTAAAAAACTGATGTACTTCGTTCAGTTACGTATTGCTGTAGAATCTACCAGCCAGGAGTCGGAAGTAAAAGTTTTATTTTAAAAATTATTTTAAAATTAAATTTTTTATGTAATTTTTTGTAATCTAATTGCTTAAAAATGTTTTATTTGTTTCATTTTTAATAGGCTCTTTCCTCTTTTCTTTCAGATTCCCTGTTGTTCAGTTGATGCAAATGAAGCAGGACCTACCAACAAGTGTGTAAGTAAAGTTTTATTTTTAAGATATTAAAAATGTTTTAAATGCAAAGTTTGTTATAATTTTTATTATTGGAATATAAATATTAGAGATTTAACAAATATTCGGTATTCGGCCTTTTTGCCGAATATTCGTTCTGGCCGAATACTAAACAGATATTCGGTTGAATAAATGCAGAATAATAATTTTTTAAATAAATGTGCTTTTAAATATATTTACCAAAAAATATTGCAGAATTATAGTTACATTTATTATCGAAAAAAATCTCCTAACATTTACTCAATTTTTAGTTGTGCATGTGTTTTTAATAATGTTACATATCAGTTATCATTGTAAAGCTTGAAATTATGATCCATGATTTTTCAGTATTTCCATGAAATAGTCTGTTCCGTTTGGTTTCATATATGTACCAGCTTCGTAAGATAAATGCTCACTATATGCTGTGCTTGCAGGGCACGAAAGATATTTTCCTGCTGAATTTACAGATCTTGAAAATTTTTTGCCATTTTTTTCCTACGAATTAAATAGACACTCCATCCAAGCTATTAGAAGTTCTTTACCCAAGTAGGAATTTGCTTCTATTAATTTATTACATACAGTGAATTTTCTTCTGAAGAATCTTTGTCATTATCATATTTTGCAATGGCGACTCTTTTATTTCTGTGAAGCAATCCTAAATGAAGGTGAATTCTCATTTCTTATTATTGGAATTAAAGTATTAAAACATTACAAAAACCTATACTGTATAAGAT
>BGPR01003945.1:95444-123646 GCA_013235015.1 Araneus ventricosus
CAGGATCCCACCACCAGGAGGTGTATAAAGTTTTATTTTAATATAAAATATTTTAACAAAGTTTGTTATATTTTTTATTGGAATATAAATATTAGAGATTCGTCCCTTTTGTCGTGGAATTTTCTTATGTAATTTTTGTAATCTAATTGTTTAAAATTTATTTATTTTTATATTTTTTTTTCCCCTTTTCTTTCAGATCTCCTGTTTGTTCAGTTGTAGTCCGAACGAAGTTAGCAGCTTCATTGGCATCAACTGAACAAACAGGAATCTGAAAGAAAAGGGGAAAAAGAGCCTTATTAAAAAATGGAAACAAATAAAACATTTTTAAGCAATTAGATTACAAAAAATTACATAAGAAATTCCACGGCAAAAGGGACGAATCTCTAATATTTATATTCCAATAATAAAAATTATAACAAACTTTGCATTTAAAACATTTTTAATCTCTTAAAAATAAAAACTTTTACTTACACACTCCTGGTTGGTAGGTCCTGCTTCATTGGCATCAACTGAACAAACAGGAATCTGAAAGAAAAGGGGAAAAAGAGCCTTATTAAAAAATGGAAATAAATAAAACATGTAAAACATTTTTAAGCAATTAGATTACAAAAAATTACATGCGAAATTCCATTTTTAAAAATCATTTTTTAAAAATAAAAACTTTTACTTACCGACTCCTGGCTGGTAGATCCTACTTCATGGGGATCATCTGAACAAGCAGGAATCTGAAAGAAAAAGAGAAAATGAGCCCATACTAAAAAATAAAAATAAATAAAACATTTAAAGCATTTCTAAGAAATTAAATAATAAAAAATTGCGTAAGGAATCCCACTTTAAAAATATATTTCGCTTTTGATTGCATACAGTGGCGAATCCAGGGGTGGTGGCTATCGGGCTGCAGCCCCCCCCCCGCAGATAGACCAGAATTCTTTATTTTATTTAAAATCACTACAGCTGTTTTTTCTTAATCTCCCTTTTAAAAAAGTGAAAATATTTCTTCCTGGTTTTTCACAGGCTCGAAAGTTTTCCCACTTTTGTAGTCATTCCACTCGTATTTGTAGAGTTGACGCGGTCAAAAACATGTTTTTGCTAGTTATGTCATTGCTTTTTTATTAAATTATCGCAAGTATTTACGATTTTAATTGTCAGGTGAGTAAAGTCTGTAAAGTTAAAGTGTTTTGGTTTACATAAGCCATAAAATTTGACATTCGTCACGACGATACAAAACTTTTTATGCCTCAGCACCACCCCCCAGACCCAAATCCTGGATTCCCCACTGGTTGCATATAAAATATTTCTCAAATTTTAAATGCAAAGCTTAAAGATTAATGAATTTGGCTTTTTAATTTAAAAAGTTTAACACCTTGAATGTATTTTTGTAATATTTTAGACATTTTAATTTTAATAATAGGAAACGAGAATCCCTCTTCATTTTGGGATTGCTTCACTGAAATAAGAGAGTCATCATCACAGAATATAACAATGACATACTGAGGAAAATTCGGTGGATGTTTTAAAATTATTAGAAGTAAATTGCAAATTCCTATTTTGATAAAGAACTTCTAATAGCAAGGACGGAGTGTCCACTTAATTGGTGCTGAAATTTTTAAAAAAATTTGCATGAAAATATCAATCAGCTCCTACAAGCACAATATATAGTGAATATTTATTTTCTGAAAATATATGAAACCAAATATAGGAGACTTCTTCCTGAAAATACTTAAAAATTATTTTTCTCGCATCATAACGTGAGGCTTTACAGTGATAAATGATGTGTGACATTATTAAATACATTTATGCACTATACAATTTAAAATCGTGCAATTGTAAAGATATTTTTAATACTAAAAAATTAAAATATAATGCCGCAGTATTCTTTGTTAGATATACAGTAGAACCTCGCTAATCCGAAATTCCGGTTAATCCGAACCGATTTTTTTTCGAAAATTATATGTAATTGAAAAGATTACCTGAAAAGATTTAAATATATATATTAAAAACAAAAAATTACTTTTTCAGCATGCATAATTTTGTAGACATTGAAGAAAATAATGCAATTCGCCGTAAGATAAGGTCACTTCATACAGGAGCATATCCATTATTCTAATGAAAAGGGGAGACATTCTCTTTCTATTGCTTTTGAATAAAAGAATTCAAGAGATAGTAGTACTGAGTACCTATAACTTACATTTTTTAGCACACATCTTTTTCTTTTCTATTTTTATCGGAATTTCGGGTAATCCGAATTTTTTGTAATTCAAACAGGCACCGGTCCCAATTAGTTCGGATTAGGCCGGTACTACTTTATTTAAAGGCGCATTTTAATAAAAATTATTATTCTGTTTATTTTGGGCTCAATACCTGTTTAGTATTCTACCAGACCGAATATTCGGCAAAACGACGAATATTGGCCGAATACTCGTTAAATTCCTAGTTAAAACCAAAAACAAACAAAAAAAAATCCAATTTTTCGAAAATATGAAATTTGTAGGTTTCAGATAAAATTCAGAAAAAGAACTTTAATAATTTTTGACATGCTCATCAAACACAAAAAGGCGAAAACAAATCACAAACATATTCACATTTTATTTGAGAAGAGATAAATTGGAAGATATGAACAAATAAGGTATATTTTACATACTATAAAGGTAATATTTTTAAGGATATACGAATCTTCATTTAAGTTAATAAATTTAGGTCATGTTTAAATAAACACAATTGCTCTATAACCTTAAAGAGACCAATACACTGATGCGTTACTTGGGACAAGATTTGAGAAACAGACATTATTTGCGCTTCCTTTTCTATTTAACTGTACAGATGTTAAAGCTATGCGTAATTAAGTAATTTTATTGCATGTGAAATTATTTCTTCTGTTAGTTCATTTTGTCTTTACGTCATCAAAAAAAGAATGCAGCCTTAGTATTAGAATTGGCCCGAGGTAACTTTAACCAACCGGGCAAGGTAACAATATGGTTACTTATATGGCAGCTTCTCATCCCCATATTTAAGGTGCCCCCTCTACCCCTTAACGCCCAAATTAATTTAAAGCAGAGATTTCAATAAACTTCTATTAAATAATGGTTAAAACACAAATAATACCTGCAGGGTAAAATTAAAATCGGAGAAAAAAAATTTCTTTATTTTTTTTTTTTGAAAAAGTTATATAAAAAAATTAAAAAAATCATTTTTTAAAACTTTTTTTACTTAAATTTTAAAGATTTTTAAAATATAGTAAAATATCAAGAATAAAAATAATTTTCTAATTCCTTGTATTACCTCAAAAATAAATCAATTGAAAAATCAAAAAAATTCAAAATGACGGCATTTTGACTTCAAAATCTGGCAAACTGGTGGTATATGCCTAATGAAAACTGTTTACTGTCTTACCACCACGAGAAAATCCTAGACACAGGCATGCCTGTGGCGGTCGTTATGGGAACGGGATATTCCATTGCATTTGGGGAGGCGAAGGAAAGGGCTTTATTTCATTTGGCGTAGATAGAACAGGCAGAAGTCTCATTTCTCTTTGTACTTCGTTCGAAAACGAGTTCCTTGCCTAACGGAAGTGCGCTTAGGTTGCCAAATGTTGCGGTTGATTTGATATCCGTATCCCTCCTTTCTTCGACTCGTCTACTTGAGAAGGGGAGGACAGTAGGAGTATGGGAATTTTGATTTCAAAGAAAAAGCAAAAAAGGAACAATGGAATGCATTCTGTTAAGCCACGGAAGTGAAATGTTATTGTCCTATAAATAGGACGCTGGGTGCTAACGGGTTACGGTCAAATGCCAGACCTTGGTAAGTAAAAGATTTAAAATTAAAAACTAGGAAAATTCTTAGTCATTTGATAGCCATAATAAAACCAAGAAAGTCAGAAACATTTAAAAAGAAATATACAAACAAAATTACTCAAATGGAGGCATAAAACCTGATATATAAAATACTGGAGGATCACCCAGTAAATCCTTCAACTGAATCCGTCGCACTGAAATGATTCTGTTCATAAATAGTAAAATCAAGACAAGCCTTACTTAAGAACACGGGGCTGTCCGCCAAGTTGAATTTTTTTCCCTCGCCAAATGTGGTAACCTTCTTCATTCTGTTGGCAACCCTACAACTTGCCAGAATTTCTAAAATTTCTTCATTCGAGGAAAATTCATGCTAAATTTCCCACAATTTTATGTACTATTTGCATTTTTTTCAATGGCGGTCATTAGAATCGTCGCCATCTTGAAACCATCCAACATGGCGGATATTTGACGACTTTTTGGATTGTTGGCGAGTTTTTTAACGCTTGGCGAGAAACCGTCCCGTTATCTTAAGTCTTACCAAGACATTCTGTAAGAATATGACGAACAGATAAAATAGGTGGGTTGGTATCTAGAAGTTAGAACACACGTGATTTTGTCGCCAATTTGGCGGATAATGCACGTCTGTGCTTCATTAGCAGCCATCTTGCTTTGGCGACATAGCTCCATTTTAATTGGAGTGTGTTCGAACTTCTAGATTTTAACCAAAAGTGTCTAAACAGATCACATGGGAGTAGGTTCTGCATGTTACAGATGTTGCAGTGACGTAGCTAAAGGGGGGGGGGCGGTCAAAACCGGGTGGCACTTCGAAAGGGGCGGCAAAATCAGGAATGCAGTGTACATAAATTAATTTTTACGTACACAATATAATACGAATTAATTATATTAGTTATTTTATTTAATTAATTCGTGTTTTTCGCCTTTTTGGCGGTAAATTGTCGATATGTGAAAGAAAAACTGGAAAAAGACTCGCGATTTCTCAGCCTATCAGCAGAAATCAAGGACGTGCAACAACTAATTACGTTATTTATAAACTGTGTCTTTTCCCCCATTATATTTTTTTAAATTCAAAGTCTACGTGCTCTATGTGCCTTGTAAAGAAATGGCGGCATTTTACAAGTTCGCTCCGAGCGGCAAAAGTTGCAGCTAAGCCACTGAGATGTTTATTAAAACGTAAAGTCACGAGCAAAAAATCGCTAAAGGCATTGACTACTACAGCTGTCTAATCTGTCTGGAGTCACCAGCCAACGCTAAATCTACTATCGCTCCGTTTACCGTGTCCACCTGGCCGCTATGCAGGAATGGCGCTAGAGTTTGCTCGACGGGGGGCCCGATTTGCCCGACAGGGGGCACGGCCTGATGTACGGGGGGGCGAGTATAATGAAATTGGTCTTAAATTTTCTCCAGATTATTATTTATCAAATACAGTTGAATACCCCTTACAAATATTTTCCCCGACGGGATACAAAATTTTTCCCCGATGGGGGGGATGCTCCGGTGCCCCTCTGGCGCCACCCCTGCCTCTATGCCCTACAAATAGTAAAACAAAAGCCATATCTAACAATCGACGCTTCTAAGTGATCTACAGAAAAGTAAAAAATACATTTTTCGATTTATGACTTTTAATCAATTCAGAACTGATATCGGTTGAAACGGAATGATGGATAACGAGACTATCAAACATTTTTCTGGTATGCACATAAAATATAACTAGCTCATAATCATTCCATCTAAAAAAAAAAAACTATGATCTAAGATACCAAATAAAATCGCCGCAGAACAGAGTTAAAAAGGCATAACATTCTCGGATTAAAATATCAAACACAGCAGAGCCCCGGAAATCCGAACAACTTTTTTTATTTTTCTGAAAGATTTTTACAGAAAAATGAAGTAAAAACAACAATTACGAATCAGAAACAAAGCAAATGTTTATTCCTAACTTGAAAGAAGTATTTGAAGTGATCTTGAAGAATGAATACAGCACCTTAATTAGTAGAAACAAACTCCGATATCTTCTTTGTACCCTCATCTTGTTTGCCACTGTACCGTGCGAATCGCCGCGTGTTCTTTCCGTACGCTTTGACAGAGCAATCAGAGTCAATACTCTACTGCATTTCGTATATCAAGGGCATTTTACCGAATTCTCCTGAATCCAAACAGAGGTCAGCTCCAATTAATTCAGATTCTCGAGGTTCTAGAGTACAATAAACTACCGTTTATACGTCTTTCAAGCAACTGATGTAAAACGACGTTTTTATAAATAAAAAGACGTACAATCGAAATTTTAATAAACAACTTTGATTGCTACAAATTTACTGCTATTAAGGTATCCGACTGTGTTCGGAGACATTTTTTTGAAAAATAACTTATATATATTTCTTAATGTTATTTTTCAACTGCATATGTTTTAAAACTATGCAAATATTGTAAAATTAGGCTTTCAAAATAATATTTTTTTAAAAAAAACTGAGAAATTTGAAGAAAAATGACTGAGATATTTCCTTACGCTAACATCCATTGACAAAATCATATTCTAAATATGCATAAATCCTTGTAGGAGTACATTTGTATGACAGTTATCTGTGTTATTCTCTAAAATATTTCTTGTACTTCAAAATAGTTTTGAGATATGGCTGAACATAGTTACTAAGCTGGTAATTTTTCATAAAAAATGCTTTTCGTTTATATTTAAGCGCTTAAAAATAATACTTGATTTTAAAATTGGCCTTAATTTTTAGAGGAAAACATCAAGCATATTACAGAAAGCAATCTCAGAAAATTTCATATAAATACTTGAATAACTTCTTGAGAAATCATTGTTACGGTCGACAGTTTTCCTCAAAAATATCATTTCTCAGAAAACACATTTAAAGTTTTCATGCAGCATAAAATAATGCTTACAGTTCGGTAATAAAACAGCTGTAACTCCATTTGTAATTCACGTAGAGTAAAAAGTGAGACAGTTTTAGAAAGCTGGTTAAACAGGCTACAAATTTAAGTCATAAAAAACTTTTTGATAATTTAATCAAAAACGGCGATTTTAAACCAGTCGGATACCTTAAATGCAAATTCATTTAAAAGTAATAATTTTAAAGTTGTTTTAAGATAGTTCTATATTACTATATAGCAGAGATTACCAACCTGTGGTACGCGTACCCCAGCTGTACACGGGGGAACCAGTTAGAAGTACGCGACAGACCAGTTAGGGGTACGCGAAAATGATCTTGGCAATGGCGGAAAACACAAAACACAAGAATATTCTAGAATTTCGTTTTCTCAAGTTCGTACGAAAAATGTAGGAAGCAGATGTATGCCTATTAATTGAATCATTGTGAACTCATCATAAATTAATGCGAAATTATTGCAATGTTATTTTCATTTGTTTTGACGTTCAACTAATGTTATTTTAAAAGATGGAATAAAATGCACATTCAAAAATCAATCCCACAAATTTTATTAAGTTCATTCGAGTCGTTTGACTCTTAATGTTACCTAAGGCTTTGGGGTTATTAATAAAAACTTATTGCGTTGATGGATGGTTTGAGGGGATATAACATAAGGAAGTGCTCAAAAATAAAAAAAAAAAGATTAATCAAGGGGTGCGCGAGTGAAAAAAGTTTGGGAACCGCTGCTATATAGTATTGAAACAATAATTAAGTTTTAAAATTAAACACTTATCATTAAAGCGAGATAAATCATATCTTCGTTGCGTATCTAGAGCACTAATGTACTAATTACACATTTTTTTTTTATTTTATGCGATTTATGGCACAGAGGAAAAGGGTGTTAATCCACCCCTGCCTTCTAGGAAAAGTTTCCCGCTTAACAGGAGCAAAGAAATAATGACTAAGACAGAAAATTTGAGAAGGGGGGGGGCGCATAACCAAGGGTATAGTGGAGGGGGTACGCGGGGAAACGGCGTACCCCCACTGGTTTTTCGATAAAATCCCATTTTTTCTTCAACTTTGCAGTTTTTTTTATTAATTGTAGAATTTTCATGTACTGTAAACACTTTTTTGTTCTTTTAAAGTTGGTTAAAAAGTAAAAGTTCTGTGTGCAGTATCATTTCTTGCTGCTGCTGCAGTCATATTTGATTGAAAACATTGATGATGTCCCTAATGAAAACATTTTTCTTGAATTTTTGTAAATATACCTTTAAAGTTTAAATGTAATAAAAATGAATGCATATGTATGGTGTTTGTATTTTGTAATAACTGTTCTAACCGACGTATAGCCGCAGCTTTGCGTCGTATGAACAAAGTATCATTACAATAAATAAGAATGAATCGGAACTGCGATAAAAAGACTTATAAATGAGAAATGTATAAACGGTGTTTTACTGAAATTAAAACCACAGATAATTTGTCAGCAAAAATATATTTTCAATTTGATAGTAAACTGGAATAAAATGGCTTTACCTGACAACCCGGGCATCGCATTAACCACCTGTTTTTAGCTTTCCACTTTCTTCGTTCCATTGCGAGCTAAAAACTTCAACTATCTGACTAAATAATCACTCGTTTAGAATTTTTCTAAAGTGCAGAAAAAAAAAACAAGGCAAAACGAATAAAAGATGACTCAATTCGGGGAAGAAAATAATTTATTATCCCAATAGCAGACGATTTTGGCAGATATTCGTGGGCTTAGAAGTTTCAGAGAGGAAATAAAAACAAGAACGTGAAAACATTGGTTTAGCTAAAAAGATTTTAATATCTCGTTGAAATTGAATAATTGCGAAACATGCTTATTTTTTCATTGTTATTTGTTCAGAATTTCTATAAGGAACGGGATTATTCTGGCTGTTCTTACTGTTCTTAATTATTTTTTCATATCATTTCCTAATTTTCATTCCAAAGTTTATGATGTTTTTAAGAATCTAATAAGTAAAAACAAGTGTTTTTGAAAGATGTCATTATGGTCGAATTAATTTCAGTGGGTGTTTTTTCATTATTCTTTTGACAAAAGAAGTAAGTTCGAAGTTTTTCAATGGAGTCCATTTCGTCTTGAAAAGAGGTGGAATAACTTTTTCATCGTCGATTAAATTAACACCAGGCAATTTGTTTTCTTTCAATTCATCAATTGTAAATAATTTTGAAGTCTTGCTATCTTTATCACAGTTCACATACTAGAAAGGAGGAAATTTTCACATCTTACAAACAGACATAGGCCAGTGTTGCGCCAACCGTAGGTCGCGATCCATTTGGGTGTCGAGAGAAAATTTTTGTGGGTCGCTAAATTTAAAGAAATTTATTTGAAATATGAGGCTTTTCATCAAAAACCGTGTTTGAGACCCATGTGAGAGTCGCGACAAAATTTTACACAAAGTAAGGTGGTCGGAAGTTTGCGCACCACTGCCTTAGACTTCCCGCCTAATCCAAACATTTGAACCGTAATTCAAATGTATTTCCAAAACACAAATAAAGAAACCAGCGGGAGTGGTCTTCCTTAAACTTTCTCGCAAACTTCCTAACACATGTGGAGAAAAAATAAGTGAAACGGAAGTAAAACGAGCCAAGCGTTCGTAACACAGGTGGAGATAAAAATAAGGTGAACGCCGGACCACGAGTTCCCCTTGAGGAGCAAGGGAAAAGTAAAATAATGAAGCCCGCGCCGTTACGTAATATGGCTTTGTTTCATTGTAAGATAAAGGAAATCGAATATGCAAATTGTATGCCTTCTTTTAAACCTATTGAAATGAAAACTGGACACAGATCTACAATTAGGGTTAGAATACCACATACTAAATTTTATTTATCTAAGTCGTTGCATTTAGGGGTTATGGTGTTCAGAATCATGCGATTATACAGAACGACAGACAGTCAACGCGTTCACAGATTTAGTCCAGAATTTCATACAAACATACATTCCTGATGATAAAAATGTGTACTAAATTTTATCCATCTAACTGTTTAAGTTTTTGAGTTATCGTGTTCACATGAACATGGACAGACAGACTTCCTGTGGACGGATTTATCTAATGGGATTTCTCATCCCATCACCACAAATATTTTGAAAAGAATGGGCATATTTCAGAAAAAGATTGAGGTATTAATAAAATGAACACAGCTTTAATTTTTTTAAAAAAAAACTTAAATGTATGAGAAAAACTTCTGGTATTGTGTAGCAGTGGATTCGGAAACCCTCTGCGCTTTTGCGCATGCGCCGGGCGGTGTTATTTTCATCAAAATAGGAGGAAGTAAAGAATGGAAGGGTGATGTTTACAGTTTATTGAACGTGATCTAAGAAATAACTCCGGAAATGTGCTCATATGACTCATTGCCTGACACCCCTTTCCGGTGTAAAATCGTCCAAAAGTGGTAGTCTCGGAATTCGTTGCTGAACAGTAGTTAATATTTTATTTAACCTTCAGAAATTACGAGGTGTGATAAAAAACATCAACAATATTAGTGAAACAAACAAGAATCTCTCAAACCAAAAAACTTCCTATCGCAATAAGATGACTGACATAAAATCTGATGAGTAAATTCCAAAATTATGTTTGAAATAATAGAATTTCAAAAAAAAGTTTCTTTTGCTAAATCAATCGGTTTTGTATAAAATAAAAATATGTAACTAATTAATGTATCATTATTTTGAATTAACTTCAGCAAAACTTCTAAATTTATACAGTTTTAACACAACTTTTAAAGCGCTTAAATTTTTACATTGTTTTTAAATCAAAAGTTGAAAAAATGCTAATTCATTTCCTACAAACTGCTGGGACTCGGTCCTCCTGTCTGCCAATGGTAGATTTTGAGAACCAGAATTTACAGATAAACAGAAATTATTCCAGTTAATCAATATTTTACACAGATGTAAAGTAAATACAAAATAATTAAAAATTATTCGTAAAAGAAGAATTGAAAAGAAAAAAAAATTCGTGAACATGAGAACAATAAAAGAATTGAAGTGTAGGTAAATGACAAGAGACGAAGAATTCTCACACTTCAGTATAATTCTTTTTTTCTTATTTCTACAAAAATATAAATCACCAATCACGATTAAAAAGAATTCCGAATAATAAAAGTTGATATATTAATTTTTCGTTGCTTAGCGACGGTAACTTTTCATCGCCTGCTTTATTGAGTTGAGTTGTATGCACTCGCTGCAGCACTGTTAGAAATTGTATTTGAAAACATTTTGAAAAATTAATTAAAACTAAACAGAATATCGCACGGAAACGAAATTGGTGTCATTAAAAAAGCTAATTTTTTAAACTTTAAGATGATGTTGAAATGGTTTTTGAGCCTTAATATGGACAATAGTTATTGCGGAAAAACGTTGAAAATTAGTGTAATTTTTAATCAATTAAAATTCTAATTAAAATTTTGAAAATCCCTTTCTAAATGAGCACACTGAAAAAAAATTCTGGTCAAAACTACCAGAATATGGTAAAATTTACCGTATTCTCTGGCTCATATGGAACACCATAAAGTACGGTATTTTTTATCGCAGCAGTTTAGTAATGACTTTATGGTAAAATAACCAGAAAAATATCGTTTATTTACCAAGCTGTTTGATATGGAATTTGGTATTATTACCGTACACAAAGGTAATACTACCAAATAAGATGGTAATTTAAACCATTATTTTGATAAATTTACCAGAATAACTCTGGTTCTATTACCAATAAGATGGTAATTTAGACCATTTAATTTGATAAATTTACCAGAATAACTCTGGTTCTATTACCAATAAGATGGTAATTTAGACCATTTAATTTGATAAATTTACCAGAATAACTCTGGTTCTATTACAAATTATCTGGTAAAATTTGAGATACGGTATGTCCGTTTATTATGCCAATCGCATTAATATTTATTTATTTTTGCTTTTTGACCTGTAAAATTTTACTCAATTCTAAACATCACTACGATTTTTAAAAAAGCAGAATGTTTATAAATATACAAATGCCTGAAGCAGAGTGAAAAATGAATTATAAAAATAAATGCAAAAACTCATTGACTCATTTTTTATAAATTGCTAAATTTATTAAGTAATGTTATAATTACTAAAATTTATCATTTCTTGGTAATTTAATTTTCTTTATTAATATACATAATATGCAGTGAATTTATTTTAAGTATTTAAGAAAACAAAAGCACATATTTCAAACCTAACTTCAATTTATTGGACAGTGTTGAGAGCTTGCTTTTATACTTTCTCAACAGGAAGTGACTTCATCACGTAGGAAGTGATGTAATCTCCAGAAAGTTCATGAAGCCAGTAGAAATAGTTTGAAAGTTCGAGGTCCTTCTAGAAAATTCCTTTTGTCGCCAACTTCGCTGCCAAGTCACCCAAATGGTCGCCAAATATATCGCCAAGATTAGCAACTTAAGGAAACAACTTTATAGCTTTTGTTGGCCTCCACTTCTGTGATTGCTTTACAATTTATTTGTAGAACAATTCCTACAAATAAGTTGGCGTAGACTGTTGATAAGTCTTCATCTAAAAAATGTAAAGCAATTCAATTAACATTTTGAATGATTCTTATAGTAAGGCAAAAACGGTTCTTAATATGTTAAGATCTCGCAGACTGAGTCAAAACTGAAGAGATCGCCTTAAACTTACTTTTTTTTTACAAAATCTAAAACATTGAACAACCCTTTTAGTAAATGTAATGTTTTATAATTAAAAATAAAGGATCATAAAAAATGAATTGGGATTAATTATCGATCACTTAAAGTAGTACTCTCATTTCTTACGTTGATTGCTCTTGACTTCATCATACAAACATTTCAGCAAAGAAATGATAAAACAAAAATGGAGAAGCATTTTAAGGAAAGCTTAACCTCTACTAAATAGCAAGCTCAAAGAGCACTGCGCACGTAAGCTCTCCCTTTCCTTTACGTCTTGTAAAATAGCAAGATTACTCAATTTATTAAACTTCAATACCGTGGCTAATAACTCTATTAAAAAAGTGTTGGTACATTTACTTTTAAACTAAGTGGTTCTGTTATCTAATAGTTCACTTTCAATAAAAAATAACAAATGAATGATTTCACACACAAATTTTAATTTTTAAATCATTAATGTAACTTGGTGAACACTAATAGCTGGCTGCTGCTGCATAAATGCTAATAAGCTAAATAATTTTGCTACCACCTTGATATTTCAAGCATATTTAAAACGGCACTCATATGTCCCGGTCGGGGCAAAGGGGTTTAATTAAACATTATACAAATTGGAACAACATTTCAACATAAAATACACAATTTTTTATATTATTAAATTCAGCAGTTTTTTACCCTTTTCATCAAGATTTATGTTCTTTTCTCGCATTAGACCTCTAAAGGTAGAATCTTGCTTCACTTTTTCTTTTCTTTGAGGTATGTCTATTTTCTTCATACAGTTATCAGCAGCTAAAAATAAATTAACGACCTATTTTTTACTCAAGTCCATGTTTTTGATCACATATCCAAAATCCAATTGAAAGCAAATATATGAAATGGTGTACATATTTGGAAAACTAGTTTTTTCTTACCGATAACCAAATAATTCTGATTCGGATATATATGTTATGTCCAGAATAAAAATAACTAGAATTTCTTACGAGGTATTAATTTAATGTAATAAGGAAACTATTTCCTTATTTTAGAAATTTTATTTAAATTAATTAATCAGTTAAGTAAAAAATAATAACGTCTCCTGGATTAGAAACTTATAATTGTATCAATTTTAAAAATTAATTCTAAAAATTTTTAACATTATAACATTCTCATAAAAAATAAAAACATTAAGTAAAATCTAAACGATAAAAAATTATGTACTAATATAACATTATTTTAGCAACCTGAAATATTTTTTAAAAAATTAATTTAGAACGTTTTACGAGCAAAAAAAAATCAAAAATTGTTAGATCAAGAGTATCACAAAATTATGCCTTCATTTCAAAATGCTTAAAAGGCAAGAAAAAATTGCCATCAAAAGACGGGCTAAAATTATTGCCGATCTGATTCGGTCAAGAGAAAAAAAAAATGGCGACCTCCGAGAAAGGCCTCCATATTCTTTTTGCTCACTGTTCATCCAACTGACAAAAGCATGTCAACAAACCGCCACTACAGTTGCGTATAAAAAAACCGTTTTATTTGCATTCGAAGTATTGCCAACCGCAGATGACTAAACGCGCACCGATCCGGTTCGAATCATTTGAGAGTTCGAATCAACCTAAGATCACGGTATGGAATTGGAAAACTACCCAGGGACTCTACTATCCCCGGATCCGAAAATAAATTTATTGCTAATTTTTTACTAAATGTCTAACAAGACAAAAACAAAAAAGAATTATAAATATTCCACCCATCCATATTCTTCATAAAAAATATATAATTTTAGATATGACAGTTTTAACCACTTAACTGAATAGTTTTCTTTGCTATCTAATAAGATGACCCCTCCTGTTTTGGAAAGGGGCTGTCGTTTTCATTCATCTAAGAAGGGATAGAATACTTGAGATGTTTATGGATCCGACATATTTTTTGTGTCAAATTATAAAGCTAATTAATGATTCAATTTGAGTTTATAAGACTAAAATTTCTATAATTCGATGCACGAGTATTCTCGGCTGTTAAATTAAGCGGTTAAGAAGCACAGTATAAATAATAGAAAGATGTTCAAGTTATGAAGGGAAAAAAACGTAACAGGAACATTCTTTCAATTTGTTCTTATGATCACATGATTTTGATAATTTTCATATTATTTATGAAAGAAGTTTCCAAATAAAATACAGGAAATAACAAATTATTTAATTTTTGCTTTTGCCATTATCTGATGTAACAAAAAACTATTGCAAATTGAATAATTTTGACGCATTCCTTTTCACCATACAGATGGAAATAAAATTTAACATTTCTTCATACGTCTGTAGTAATTGTTTAATAACCCAGTATTCATGATCTTAATTTTTTAAAAAAGTAAAATTTCGACATTTCATTTCAGGAAATGGTAGCAAAACGAACTTTAAACGTAATTCACTTATGAGGAAAAGGTATTTAAAAATAAACGGCAATTAAATATTAAATTATTGGCAGAACATCGATGAAGTATACATTAAATATATTAAGGAAGTGAACAATATATTTTATTTTTTTCACATCGTAAAAAGAAAGTCATGAGCTAAGAAATTTGCTAATTATTTAAAGATTTTTACCTTTAATTTATACATTCAAATGTAATGGGGTCGAACGCCACCGACTCGGCATAAACAAAAAAAATCGACAAAAATCGTTTAATATGATTGATATGAAAAGAAACTGCAAATAAAGTATTCTTGTGAACATTTATATGCATATATTTACCTTATTTTTTCTTCGACATTCAATTTACCCAGCTGTCAAATTTTTAACTTTCAATAAATGAGAAATTTTATTTAAATATATACTCACAAATCATATATACTTAATTCAACATTACCGAAAAATCAATTCAAAATAAAATTTAGTTATTACCAGTAAACTCCTGTTACCAGTTCTTTAAATCCCCACTCCTTTAGATTTTCTTTAATGTCTATTTTCAATGGGTATATAAATATCCAAATCAGCTCTAACGCGAGAATGCCCCGTCATGCTAAACATGGCCGAGCGAACAGAGAAAGATTTTTCGTTTAACGTTCCTTCATTTCCAAACTGAAACTTTTAGTAAATTGCACTACGCACTTAACAGATACATAAAACAGACGCCGCTATGAGTTGATCCGTGAGGGTATAGAATGTTTTCCAGGGTCCATACTGTATAAGTGATAGTAAAATTCAGGAATTTCTAAGGGTTTTTTCAGGAGTACAGTACAGAAAATTCAGGAGATTGCGTGAAAAAAATCAATTGTAGGGGAGAAGGAATTTATAAAATTGGTAAAAAAAAGTGTACTAAATATCAATTATCCCATCTTTCCTGATTGCGGTGACTCGACGCATGCGCGGTAGACTCTTTCGGCGCTAAATAAGGTCAGAAGTAAGAATTCCGGATTCCAGCAACTTTCTATCGATAAGGAAAAACAGAAACGTCATATTTTTATGTTTTGTCATAATTTTATTTTTTGCTCTTCGATTGGAATTTTTCAGGACACAAAGAAATATCAGGATAAAAAAACACAATTTGCAGGGCCCTTAGAAAAAAAAGCAAAATTCAGGAGTTTTTCAGGAATTTCAGGAGGAGTACGAACCCTGGTTTTCACACTTCAACACTTCATTAATGTCCTTCTTTTCTCTGATATATTGGTATACTTCAGGGGGGGGGGGAGGAACGTTATCTACTTCAATCCAACAAAGTGCCGCCATATTTGAGATTTACCATACGGCATGGTAAAAGAAATAAATGCACTGTTACCATTGTATTTGGTAGATGTCAGAGAGGTCAGCATAGTCAAATCACCAAACATATGGTAAAATGAACGATACTTTCTGAAGAATAATCTGGTGATTTTATCATGATTCTCGTAAAAAAACGAAGTGTATGGTATGAAAACCGTTTTTCCTGGTAAATTAACTTTTCAGCGTTGTAATTTTACTAAACAGGTGGGTAAAAAGAGCCATAATTTCGAAAACCAGAAATTCTCGTAAACCGTTACCAGAACGAACAGTAAGATTATTAAACAAATGATTTAAATACCGTAAATTTTGTTGATTATGACCAGAATTCTAGTTTTATTACCAGAAATGCCATTACCATACAAATATGATTTTTCTGCCATAATTTTTTTCTCAGTGCACCTAAGAAGCAACCTCCTGCCAAATTTCAAGTTTCTAGTCCTGCTGGTTTGGGATATTCCATAATGAGTCAGTGAGAGACTTTCTCTTTCATATACACAGTAGAGCTCCGCTAATCCGAACCCTGCTAATCCGAAATTCCGGTTAATCCGAACCGATTTTATTTTCGAAAATTATATATAATTGAAAAGATTACCTGAAAAGATTTAAATGTACATACTAAAAACAAAAAAGTACTTTTTCAGCATGCATAATTTTGTACACATTGAAGAAACTAATGCAATTCGCCGTAAGATAAGGTCACTTCATACAGGAGCACATCCATTATTCTAATGAAAAGGGGAGACATATTCTCTTTCTATTGCTTTTGAATAAAAGGAATTCAAGATATAGTAGTACTGAGTACTTATAACTTACATTTTTTTTAGCACACATCTTTTTCTTTGCTACTTTTATCGGAATTTCAGGTAATCCGAATTTTTTGTAATCCGAACAGGCATCGGTCCCAATTAGTTCGGATTAGCGAGGTTCTACTGTATATACTACCTGCATGGCCCGGCGTTGCACGGGCTATCTCGAATAATGTGATATTTCCTAGTGGAGAGAAGTGAGGCCCCGGGATCCATATTTTTTCATATGCCCGCCTCCATTTTTTAAACAAATATTGTCACTTAATTTCCCTAACAAACGCTACGAAGTTAAACACAGTAAGACAAAAAAAAAAAGAAAGAGAAAGTAAAAGAAACTGATTTTTTTCCAATTTTTATAAACCAAAACATGGAAATTGGCTAAGAAAAGACAACTTTTCATACAAATCCAGCTTTAGTTAAATAAATGAAAAAAGCATGAACACCAGATGTGAAAAATTAATAAAGTTAAGAAAGTAAAACACTGTAAGACAAAAATAGAAACACACTGGAAGTGTCAGGCAGAAACATGCACTCGTTTCCAAGTCCACCACAGAGGTAAAGTGCATTGGACTTGTTAACCCCTTTTTAAAAAGAAAGAAAAGAAAAAGCTGAATAAGGCGGGTTCCCCTAGAAGCCTATTTCCTTTTTTTCAGCCCCCCCCTAAAAAAAAAAACCTGCAAAGAAATACAAACATACAGACATATATTTTTAATTGACTCCGACTCCTTGACTCGCCATCCCTAATGTAATTAATCAAAAGTAAACAATCCAAAAAAATATATATAATTAGCACAAATAATAAATTAATAAAATATAAGATGAAATAAAATATCCGTAAGCTATTAAAACTAAAAAAAAACCTTTTAACAACTTAATCATAATGTGAAATAGACTAAAAATGGCTCATAGAATCAAATAAAAAACATACATTACCATTCAAAAGCTACAGTATAACATGAAACTCATGGCTTAACTTCAAGGCAAATCTTTTTTAAAAAAATCTTCTAATTCTTTTAAAAGCAAGTCTTTCAAATTTCACAGGAAATGCACAACCAGTAATTTAGAATCTGCCAAAGAAAGTAAATGATAAACACTGAATACCATGACTCTGATATAAAACAATTTAGAAGGCAGAATATTTAATTAATTAAAAACAATGAACAAAATAAAATATACATGATAACATATAAATAAGACAACATGAAAATGTTTTTATATTATAGTTTTAGACACTAAGACACACATACACACAAAGGTCCTAAAAATCTTTCTAACTACAAAAAACATTACGCACACTAAGAAATTTAGCATCAATACACCTTAAAACAGAAATTGCTACAATTGCTAAAAAGAAAAAAAACACGTATATATTTGGTAAGGCATTATTTTATATCACGAGATAAAAAAGAACAAAACGAAAAGTCATTACATAATACACAAAAATAGAACTCAAAAACTTTTAGCAACTTAAATCCATAATGTGAAATTCATTAAAAATGCTTCATAGAATCAATGAAAACATACATTACTATTCAATATCTAAAGTAGATGATGAAAATCTTGGCTTATTCATAAATCTTTAAAAAAAAACTTTCAATTATCAACTTTCAAATTTCGTGGTGTGGGAATGCACACCAGTAATTAGAATCTGCCAAAGAACAGTAAATGATAAAATACTGAATGACTTCATTATAAAAAAACAATTTAGAAGAACAGAATATTTAATCTATTGAAAACAAGGAACAAAATAAAATATAAATGATAACATATACATAAGACAACTTGGAAATGTTACTAAAAATATTTTTATATTATAGTTTTAAATACCAAGAAACACATACACACAGCGACGTAAAAAATATTTTAAATATAAACACACACACTAATAAATTAAGTAGCACATTTTGTAATTCTGATCTGGCAATACTTAGTTGAATAAAAAACATTTAGAAGCCGTTGATTTTCAAGTATTCCAAAATTCTTACACGAAATCGTCGTTTCGTTTATTTTGCTGTTTTTTTTTCCCTTGAAAAAAAGCCGATGATGAAGCAGAATGGCTATAAAGTCTTAAAGATGTTCTTTAAACAGCTAGGAAATTATATATCCACAAAAATTTGCTGCTGATCTAATGCCCAGCTCTTAATGATGACTTAGCAAGAATTCAAGATACAGTATACTCTATTATCCAAAAGTGCGGATTATCCGTCGGTGAATTATCCGTGCTCACAAAAAAAAAAATTTAAAGATAATCATTTTCACGCTTATCATGCATGTAAAATCGATGATGTCTGATCGAGAGATCTTATCTGTGAAACTAGTGAGCCGTGACGGCGAACGCTAAAGAATATATTTATTTTTCTAACTCCACGTAAAGGATTTATCGGTTCAACCCTAATTTTCCGGAGAAATGAATCATCCACTTCCTGCTAGCTTCCTGTTCCGTACGAACACGCTTCCTGCTCAATACGTCATTCTTTAACTCTTCTTCGTCTTCCTTTACCTCACACGTATTCCTTAGTTTTGGTACACCTTGTTTATCGTCACAGAAGTGACATTTTTTACTGGTAAAAAAAATGAGTGTTGTGAAACGAAATGAAACGGTTTTAAATGTTAAACAAAAAATTAGAAATCTCAAAAACTTGATAATGGAGAATCAGCTAGTACAGATGCAGAAGTAATAAATGAGGGAAATACAATTTCTCATTCTGGCTAGTTTCTACAATCTGTGGAAATCCCTTTACTAGATTATATGGGACGAAGAGGATTTGATTATTTAAGTGATATTACTGCAGTTCTGTAAAATATGTGTTTGAGATATACGACAAGAGAGATGAACAAACAGCAGAAGCAAAGACGCACAGAATTTCTTTAAAGCAGTAATGTTAAAGGAAAATTCTGCTTGATAAATATACAGCATACAAATGTAAGTAATTTTAAATTTTTGTACTGACGGAAATTTTTAGTTTTCGGATTATCTGTGTTTTTTCTATTGTCCGTGCGATCCTCCTGTGATTAACCCGGATACCTGGGAGTGCACTGTATTTACAACGCACCGTCACCATTTAGTCCTGACACTGAAAACCATCCTGGAATTCCGGTAATGGAGATGTTAGTAATCTTAGATTTGGGAATAGCCTAAGGAGGTAGAAGGGAAACAAAAAGAAGAATACCAGAAAATCGCAAGAAAAGAAGAAATAATTAATATTTCGGAACTGTTTTCTTGATTGTTTTAAACAGCTTGATTGAACTTTTGAATTGATTTGGAATCTTTTGGAATTTTTTCAGGAGAAAAGAAAGTATATGAAAAAACAAAAATTGTTGACCTTATGGAAACAAAATTTTGTAAGAATGGAATGCAAAATAAAAATAATAGAATTTACATTTATTTTGGAACTGTTATGTTGGAATGTCTTAAACAGTCTCTTATTGATTTAGTTTAGTTATATTAACGTCCTGTTTTGAAGCAACACGAGGCGCTATTTTGGGACGGACTCGTAATTTTGAACCTGGTCAGAGACGAGAATGACACCGAGCTGGCACCCCCCTCTCCAAACTTCCCCACGCCACACCAACGCCCAAAGAGTTCCATCTAATTAAACTCCGCAGATGAACACAAAAAAGCGTGGTTTAACAATCTCTAACAAATAGACAGGCTGTCAACAAATGGAAGGCGCTTGGTGACCAGCAGGAACATTTGCGATACACTGACCCAGGAGAGAGACCATAACTGACTCCAATGATATCTTAGGGTCCGTGTTACTTCTATCTTATCATATTGAAAGACTGTTCTTACTCTTTTTATCTTTACCATTTTCCCAAGGACTTTTCACTTGACATCTCCTCTCAGGATTGGCTTTATTTTGGCTAATTTTCACAGTCTGTAGCATTCTGTGCTCCTTGACTTCCTGCCCGCTGAGTCTTTCATTTTTTTTATTATTTACATGAGTTGAGCTTTAAAGAAATACTTTTTATTTTTTTTTATTTAATTTTCACTGAATGACAGTTCTATAGGTTTATAGCGTTTCCACTTGTTTTTTGTGTTTTTTTTTTTAACTTATTGTACCCTGTCGGTTCTTTTTGGTGTGAGATTCTCCTCATGCCCTATGGCAGCTATTGGTCCATTGGCCCCGACAATAGATGACTGTTCCACCCCTTTATCCTCCTGCAGTTCTGAAACCTATGCTACGTTGTCAATGCTCTAACGTTGTTTAGATTTTTTTTTGGGGGGGATGGGCCATGCATTCTACTTTTGACCTTGTTTTATTTTAGACCACAAAAATTCTTCATTCCTTTCCTCCCATTGGCAGTTTTATCCTGTATAGGACATAAAGTAATTCTCTTAATCCTTGCAGTTTTACTCAAAAAAACATTCTCGTAACTGATAATTTGATATTCCTTTATACGCGGGACGCATTACCGTTGACTAACGGAATTTATTCCTCTCTTATCTCAGAAGTAATTTTTTATTATTATTAATTTATGTATATTTTTTAATTCTATGTTTAGTACAGTTTCATCTGTGTTTCTAGTGTCGTTTGATGTGTAATATTGTTTGTGTATGTTTTGTTTTTATATTATGGGGTTTCCAAAATATTTGACCTTTTATATATCTGATTTTTTTACTGCTTTTCTGTGCTTTATTTTTGTTTGTTTATTTTCAATACTTATCTATTTTACTGTTCCTTGTCGTCTGAGCAGTAATTGTTATTTTCTCCTGCCGAGGTGGTCGAACCATGTTTACACTCCCAGCTCTCTTGTATTTAAAATTACTGCCCCTGTTCAAGCAATGCTCGTATCATTTTTTTATTGTACCTAATAAATCCTGTCTCCACATTCTGGTGGAGGTCTCTCACTGGAGTCCTCTACTGGCCTTTACACCCTTTTTTTTTGGGAAGGCTGGCCAGTGGGTATTTTACGCCACACCAACGGAGACGGTTTGACCACTACGCATGATTTAACGCAACAGGCCCCATACACGGCGGATCTCCAGTGAATCAAAGTCCGAACCGGAGCCCGGGGCCTCCCAAAGCGCCGAGACCTTACCACCAGGCCACGCGGCCTTCAGTCCTTACTTGAACTTTTGAATATTATTAGGATTTAACTTTTAAATTTGATGTCCAGTGTATGTTAAATGATAAAACTAAATGCTTGGTTTCAATGAGTAGTTGTTTGAATTTACTTTAGCGTGTCCCTTGAGTTTGTCATGCATTGAAGCGGGTTATAGTTTTAATGTAAATGGGCCGCCAGCATTGGCGACAAACCAGAAGGGCACACTAAATTAAATTTCAACCGAGTTAAAGTTCCACCTCTTCATCTCTACTATTAATAATAAAGGAGAATGCGTGTGCTGGAGCTCTACACACAACAGACCGCTAGACCTAGAGAGCAACGAAATTTGGCACAAACATACTTCTGAGGATGGAATGTGCAGTCGGAGGACGTTTATTTTATTTTAATTAATTAAATATTAAGCTAAATTCTGGCGTTTTTCCTAATAGCTTCCTGAAATATTATGCACAATCAATTGGTTAATGCACGATTTTTTTTCTCTAATTTTACTAAATTTTAAAATATTTTTGGAATAATTTATTACAATACTTTTCATTGTTGCAACGTATTTCAAACTGTTTTATTGTTAAAACAAATATTTATGCATGTTTCTTCTTCCATTGTTGAATGCTATGAAAAATATTAACTGATTTTACTCTTTTTCTGTGTGAAATCTGTAAAGGAAGTTCTGGTGATATAAATATACAACGTCGAAATAATCCAATAAACTTAAAGATTATCGATGCTATAGCTGTAGTCTTTTTTATCGGCGTGTTTTAAGCCAATTAATCATGCTGCTGGACGTAAAATGCCGCGCCAATTTAACGTTGAAATCAAATGCGTATTTTGCTATGTAGACAAAGAACAGAACAAGTGCAAAGCCCGCGAAAAAGAAGGCGGGTAAAATGTCGGCAAATATCAATTTGAAGTTTAAAACTACTTTGTTAAGGGAAACATGAATACAAAATTATGCGTAAGAGATTCAGTTGAAATTTTATTTGCCATGGCTAGTATATAAATACAGCATAAGTGAGTCATTCAGTAGTCCAATCAACGATGGCCAAAAGTTGACGGATTAGAAAAAACCAGCGGGAGTGGCTTCTCGAAACTTTCTCGCATACGACCAGTAATGTGGGGTGGTAACACCCAGTGGGCAGGTAACATTCTTGGGGTATTTAACAAGGCCTGGTTAATTTGAGAAAAAATTATGAATGGTGATTTGCAATGATCATAACAAATCTAGGAACTCTAAAAAAACTTAATATTTTGCAAAAAAGCATTCCGTATGTTCTCAATTTTATGCGCGCCAAAGTACCTCAACTTTATTTAACGTTTTGACTTCGAAATCTTACCGCTGATATCACGCAAGATTTCACCATACCTTCCATCCAAGTAGAATATCAGAACGAGGTTCTGATTCAGGGCTGCCATAATTTCCCTAAGTGCGGCTCGCCATAATTTCCTTCGTAGACCGCCAAGGTCAAACGCCAACCATATTAACTCGAGTAAATAAGCGAAACGCCTGATAACACATAAATGCAATGTGCATTTTGAACTAAATATGCAATTTGAATGTGTTTTTAAACCGATTTGAAAGAAATTTGGGCACAGATCTATAATTAATGCTAGCATACGAGATACAAGTTCCCATTTATCTAAGTCAAAGGGCTTATGAGATATAATTTTTACAAGTATGCGATTATATTAGATCGACAGACAGTCAACCCTGATGATTTGGAACAAAATTTTATACGGACCTTACATTCATGACGATAAAACTGTGTGTACCAAATTTTATCCATCTAGCTACTCCAAGTTTTTTTGAGTTATAGCGTTCACATGACCGCGATATACAAGACAGACTTCCTGTTGACGGATTTTGTCCAAAATTCTGATAGAAACCTACAAATTATGTTTTAAAGACCACATACCAAATTTTACTCCCGTAGCTCTAATAGTTTTCGAGTTATCGTGTTCACAGACACAATTCCAAAATTGTGTTTTTCGGACTCAGGAAGGTCTAAAACGTGAGATCTGTCAAAATCTCGAGTTCGAATTTTTTGACGATTACAATATTTTCTCTTTAGATACTTCGTATAATGAGAAGGTAAAAGCACTCGTGATTTTTTTCGTATAGAAGGAGAAAAGTAAAATGAGTAATTTTAATGAGATAGTAAAAATGGTGTAGTTCTTACACAGTTGTTAGTAGAGTCGTAAACGATATACCAAAAAAGATCCCGCCAGTGGGGGGTTTAAAGGGGGAATTTCTCAGTATCTTTAAATAGCCTGAAACTATAGGTATTAGCGAAAAACCTTAATTACAAATTGCCATATTTTCAAATTTCCTACAAAATAGTTCTACATATTTTCGTAGGATGAATACTTCCTTTAAAATATATAACGGCATGGAAAAGTGCATAATTACTATTTTTGAAAGTTAAGGTGAACTTTCTCTTGTCTTTAATATAAATGTGAAAGTCTAGTTGAAGTCAGTCCAAAGGATTTAGAGGAGCTGTGATATACATACAGACACAATAACTTTTATTTAAATTAAGATAATTATTAGACTACAAGATTGTACCAGGAATTTATTATGGGCCATAAAAAAGGTTTTATGAAGAGACGTTACAATTAAGAACTAAATAGTTAATTTAATTAATCAAACAGTTGATTTAATAGTTAATTTGACAGATTACTTTTAATTTTACATTAACTAAATGATGGCTGCACCAAGATTTGTTTAATCTTATACTTATAAAAGGTAATGTTTTAGGTGTGAGTGTCTGCGATGTCCAGGACGAATCTATCGCACTTACAGCCATGAAATTTTAAGTACACAGGTAGTCGTAATGGTGATTGAATGCACTTGAAGCCGAAATTTTAAAATTCTAATCTAGAAAATTTTTATTTAATGTTTTGTGTTGTTTTGCTGATTTTTCGCACTAATTCTTACCAGAATGATGGATAAGTGTGTACACAAAAATAAATAGACCCATCGAAAATATAATGATTTCCATTCTAATGAAGTTAGTTTCGAATTTCTAACGTAATTTTACTGAATTTAGGAATTTTAAAAAATAGTCACACTTTCCAAAGATAAATGTTCTGGAATCCTAAAACTCTTGCATCCGATGTTCTAATAAAGATATCATTTTCAAACATTTTTTGATAGTAAATCAATTATTTTTCTCTGATTTAAAACAAGAACGGTTAAAATATTTTATTTCTTCGATTTTAGCTTAATTTATTTCTTGATGGGATAAGAGAATTTTTTTCGATTGCCGGCATTGAAGAAGCAAGGCGCTTCTCGCTTTTTCGCCTTGGCTACGCCATCTGGCGGGAAAAAAACAGACGTGATTTATTCCCTTCGTTCGCAAGCAATAACGTTCTGACTATATCTTTAGTTAGAGAAGACTAGAAAAAATCAAATTGATTTCAAGGAGCTATTTACATAATCTGGCTTCAAAGTTTAAACCTGAAATGGAAGATTTAATCTCTCTTTTTCTTTTCTTCTTTGATTCATTTTGGATATATTTAAATACTTTAGAAATTATGTTTGTCTGTACCTTTCGAGGCGTGTTCTTCCATTTGAAATCATTTAAGATTTCATTCGGTTTTCATTCCTTAACATTTTACCTGGTTTATAGGAATCAATCTTTCAACAAAAATTTTTTTTTCGAAAATATCGGTTGATTTGGTTCTGTAATTTCAAATTGAAATCATTTCGTTGAAAGGCTTTAATTCAAAGTATCTAATGTCACCAATTAACTATTTTAAAGAGGATCAAAACATTTTAAGGCGTCATCCTGACTGAATTATAATTGTTTTTACTCATTTTGATTTCTATAATTTACAATTTCATTGTCGCTTAAAAAAAAACAAAAAAAAAACGTATCTTCAGTTAATATCATTGACGCGAAGAGAAATAAGCGGTCAAAATCAATAATATATATATATTTGTATTGATTTTGTTTCCAAATATTTATTTTATGTCATTATGGCTTATGTATTAAAATATTATTTTATGTATGGGCTTTAAAAAGCATTTTGTTGAAATTCATGATACCACGGGCAACGCCGATTGCGGGTACTGCTAGTAAATCTATACTTATAAAAGGCAATGTTTGTGTGTGTGTCTGCGATGTCCAGACGAATCTATCGCACTTACAGCCATGAAATTTGGCACACAGGTAGTCGTAATGGTGACTGAATGCACCTCAAAGCCGAAATTTTAAAATTTAATCTAGAAGATTTTTTATTTAATATTTTGTGTTGTTTTGGTTAATTTTTCGCACTAATTTCTCAATAGCATAATTTCAGATAACTGTACGATAAAAATAGATACACCATCGGAAAGAATCTTTCCGTTCTAATGAAGTTAGGTTTGAGCTTCTAACGTAATTTACTGAATTTTGAGAAATTTTTAAAAAATAGTCAGCTTTGGCATCTAAATGTTAGTTTTGTTTTTAAATTTGTTGCATCCGACTTTCTAATAACACTATTATTTTCAATTTTTTTCAGCTTATAACTAGAACGGTTCTGTCGGATTTAAAACAAGAACGGTTAAAATATCTTTTCCCGTTTTTTTTTAATTAATTTTTTTCTGGTCCGTTGAGAGTTATTTTTCTCGATCGAGTTCCTCACGCGGCACTTCTTCGGAACGTTGCTGGCAATTTTGATTGGCGGACGCGCAGGATACGTCATGACCTTCAACTGAATAACTTTGATTATTATTTTTGGCAGTATCTTAACGTATTTATTCATCTTGCATACTTTGCTTGCAGTATAATAATTTTCACGTTGCAATTTTTTAATATTGTTTATCGCGAAAAAAATAAGCGGGAAAATCAATAATATGTATCTTTTGTTTTGATTTTGTTTTCAAAACTTTTTCGTGTCCTTGTGGGGGGTTTTTTTTTTTTTTTTTTCTTTTCATTTTGTTGAAGTCCTGATTCCACGGGCAACGCCGTGCGCGTACTGCTAATTTGAAATAAAATTAAGTGAGATTATTACATATATATATATATATATATATATTTGTATTAATTTTGTTTTCAAAAATTTTATTTTATGTCATTGTGGGCTTTAAAAAACATTTTGTTGAAATTCATGATACCACGGGCACTGCTGGTTTAATATAAAATAGATAAAAAAGATAGATATATAAGAGTTCCCTTTATGTTTTTTTATATTGAAAAATATCTCATTAACTTTAAAATTGTTTTGGGGTTTTCTGCCTGAGTATTTGCTATTAACTGTCGATGGAGATTTAAATTTCCTGTTCAAAATGGCTGTATTGATATCTTATGCTTTAAACACACGTGTTAAATTTGGAACTCACAATGTTTAATAATTTTTATTCTCTTGTGTGTTAAGAATTTAATGACTATTATCTCTGTAACCAGGGAGTTCTCTAGGGGTTCTTCAGGGAGCCCATTCTAGTAATGTTTATATGTTTCATATCATGTGATTTTACCATATGACAAAGTAATGTTCGCACAATTATATGGTAATCTAGATTAAAAAAACTAATCTAGATTCGTTCTTCATTCGTGTCAAGAGTCAATTTCTTGCTACTGTTTCAGATGGGCTGGCTTAATGTTATCTAGGGGATATTTGCACTGCTGAGATGTTTATTTCTTTATGATTTCTATGTGTTGAATGACTATGTGTTGGGATATTATAAAAATGACCAAATTACTGACCAATAAATCTAGCATAGTCTTTTGGAATGAAAAATGGAACGATAAAACCTTGATATAGTAAAAAATTAAATGTCATGAAAACAGAATCACAGCGTAAATATTGTAATGTGTAGAAACAATAAAGTCATTGTCTATATCTGTATTGATCAATATGTAATACTTCGTTATTTTTGTAACATTAGCGTAAAGGAATCTACCTTTGCCTTCAATCTTGCTGAAAAGAGATTTTTTAAGTTTCTTATAGTGTTTCATAGCATATATGACATGACCAAATTATTTTTTAAAAATTTATTTATAAAAATAAATTGAAATATTGAAAAAAAATTGAAAAACCAATTTTTAATTTTTTAGAAAAAAAAATATTTAACCTAATATTAACCACCTTTATGCCAAATTTCATAATGGTATTCCTTTGGTATCATTAAGAAAAAAATGTTTTCATTTTCAATTTTTGTATTATAGACCAGTCAACGAAGGGATTCAAAAAAAAAAATTAAATCGTATAGTCTTGAAAGTCGGTAGGGTCAG
>BGPR01003946.1:0-29655 GCA_013235015.1 Araneus ventricosus
CCCCCCCCCCCCCCCCCCCCCCCCCCCCCCCCCCCCCCCCCCCCCCTATTTGTAGAAGAAAATACCGCGAATTTAACAAGCAAATTTATTAAAGAAATTTTTGTCTCGCTTTCAGAAGTATTTTCATGATCCGAAGGCGTCAAAATGAATAATTTTCAGATCTGCGCAGATTTTCGCGAACTTGAAAACAAATTACGTACACAAGATTAGAATTCTAGAAGCGAAAGTTTTCTGGCATCAAATGCTGTCGCGCAGGCGCAGCAATGGTTGTTCCAAACCAAACCTGTGTGTGTTTACCACAAGGAGCGTCATTTATTGTTTTGGTAATTCGTTTTTAAGGAACGGAAAAGGGCTGTTCTAAACCTTCTGCGTGCGACGAGGGAACGTGACGTCACACCGACCCTGATTTTTTCCCTTTCGGATCGTTTGTTTGCGGAAGTGGCTGGCATTTCCGGGCTCGCTCGCTCAGGGTCGAACTTTTGTTTTGTGTCGCGAGGAGCGCTGCCAAAAGGGTGACGTCAGCCGAGTGCTCTCTCTCTTCACTTCAGACAGATTTCGGAAAGTGAAAAAGATCGTCTGAACACAAAATTTAAAATCCCCGCAAAGAAAAGAGAGTCGCGGTTTTTCGTGGAATCCAAAATAACGCTTGTGGCTAAGATCCGGAATAGTTTAACTTTGAAATGTAATTTCTATGAGTGACCTCTATTTTAATGCTTTATTTAAAGGACAAGGTTTTCCTGTTTTCATGACCGATTAATTTTGCGTAGGGTGTCATGATATTCGAAACTGCCTTGTATTGGGCGTCTCTTTCGTTTTCTTTTTCATTTGTTGATTTCGCGAATTTTTCATTTATGTAAATTATACGTATTTAAAAATTTACTTTAAAAAAAGAATAAGTAAAGATGAAAAGGGTTGGAAAAAAATAGAGAACATAAACTAAAAATTAAAAACAAATGAAAAATATAGAATGCGGAAGAAAATCGAAGCTTTTTTTATGCAAATGGACAATTAGTTTTGATATTGTTTTGAACAGAATGTACTTTTACGTCATGTCAAGGAGAACATTAAAAAGAAATCCAAATTCATTTCATTTAGTATGAATTCTGTTTTACTTATGAAAATCTTCAAATTTTAATTCGCCTTCATACAGTTCCACTTATGAGAATTTGTTTATTGCTTGTCTGTAACTCGTCTTAAACTATCCTAAGAAGTTATGTTGATAGCAACGAAGCAAAATCATTGGGAAATCCCAGCCGAGAATGAAGATGACAAATAATTCATTTTCTGGTTCCTATAACCTGTTACTATTTTCTTATAATGAATGATTTCATTCAGTGGCAAATCCAGGATTTTGGGGGGGGGGGGGCTGAGGGCATAAAAAGTTGATAACGTCATGACACCATGGCTTATGTAAGTCAAAACACTTTAACTTTTCTCACCTGACAACAAAAATCACTAAGGACTACAATACTTTCGATAATTTAATAAAAACACAATAAAATAACTAGCCAAAAAATGTTTTCGACTGCGTTAACGCTACAAGTACGAGTGGAATGATTACAAAAGCGGGAAAATTTTCGAACCTGTCAAGCCAGAAAACATTGTCACCACGTTTTATTTATTTAATTATTTTTTAAGAGATTAAGAACAAGCAGGTGTAGTGATATAAAAAAAAATTAAGAATTTCGGCTGAGCTCTGGGGTGGTCGCTGCAGCCTCATAGCATCTCCCTGGATTCGCCATTGGTTTCATTTGTTTCATCATTTTCAATATTTATTGCTACCATTTTTTTTTTGTGTGTGTGTGTGAAAAAGCAAAATGCTAAAGGCTTTTCTAGTAGCTGAGCGTTGTAATATAAAAAGTGAGAGTTCCTTCTCACTGACATCTTTCCAGATGCCAAAAAGAAACCTTCTTTTAAATTATGAACTGAAAAAAGAATTAATTCGAAACTAGATTCAATATAGTGTAATTAAGGGTGAGTTTCTTTTTGTTATTTTACTTGTTTTTCCTGCGATGCTGATCATTTTACCCATACCCTTTATCTGTCCATCAAGTAAAAATAAGTTCCAATAGGTGGATCATATCACATAGTTAGGAGCTATTATTTTAGCTTACTTAAACGAGAGAAAGGATCTGGGCAGCGGAGCCCTTCCATCCCAAAAGAATTTTGAGACTGATACCAGACTAGAAAGAGAATTGCTCCCTCCCTCCCCTCCACCCCAGTGCGCACCCCTGCCCCGTAGCAAGGTGAGGGGTGGAGAGGGAGAGAGGTAATCGATGTTTTGGTCGGAAAACTTCTGTGACAATGTAACGGGAGTCCCGCCGTCTCGCACTTGTTTTTAATTCTTTCCCGGAAAACATTCCTCCTACTCCCCAGCGCCCCCTTCCCCACAGGTAAAAGGGGGAGGGGCGCGGCAAGCGGCCGCCCCGGACCACTGGGAAAACGGAATTAGTAGCCAGGAAATGATAAGAATCAAACGGAAGACACATTTTTAAAGAGAAAAGGATGTTGGCAGTGTCAAAAAGATTCAGACTGTGATGTTCTTTTTTCAATTATATATAATAAACCATTGGTTGAAGATATTTTTTTAAATCTTTTTGTCGCATGGTTAAAAAAAATATTATTTAAGTCTAATGTTGTTTGAAGAGCTTTGCAAATATTCGACAATTTCCCTGTTTTTAAATACACTTTGCTTGTCTATAAAAATTTATTAACGATTTATATAATTATGATGATTCGTGCATTTTTTTGCAACTTTTTGTGCACTTTTATTTGTCTTCTGTCTGTTCCAAGGTACTGATTTTAAGTGTTGGAAAGACCAGAATTTTCAGCAGTTTTAGTGGACTGAGAGCGAAGAAAATAATTTGAAACATTGCACTTAAAAAAACATTTAAAGGCTTTTCAAAGTATTAGGACACTTTCTTATGAAAATGGGAAGTTATCATTTTAATAGAGATCCATGTCTCTGTGATGCCATCACCAAATGAAAGAAATGGTGCTATTAAAAATAAAAAATAAGAAATGTATAAAAATGTTGTAGAGATTTTAGGTATGAAATTATAAAGCAAATGAAATAAATATGCAGTACAATTTCTGCTAGTGTAATTTTCGCATATTCATATGTTTCAATGTCACTCCCGTCTCCCTAAATCTGGTCGTTGATAAAGCATGTGAAAGTCGAATGCATTTGATACCGGCACTCTGTTTACTGAAGTAAATTTTTTTATGCTTCCACTCAATTCAGATGTTTTCAGAATTTTGTTAGGATAAAAATTTGTGTTTCAGGAGGAAAGTAAAAAAAAAAAATCGGAAAATTATTGATTGGTGTGAAACACGAATTAAAATCTACAGTCGTATCTTTTAACCTTTAAAATGATTTATGTATTCCTATTCTAAAATTTATTTCATTACTCAAGCTAAATTTACAAAAGTGAAAAATCGATTAGCCATATAATCCCTGACATAAGGGAGGCATGATAAACTTATTTATTTAAAATAAAAATCGATTTTTCACAGTCCACCTTAGCAATCGTAACCGTCGCGGAATCCCTACTTCCGACGTAAACAAACGAATTGTTAACATGTATCAGACGCCGACAGCCGTTAAAATTGTCATCACTCGATGAATGGTGCAGACGATTTTAATGGGTATCCCCACCGTCTGCACACCTTTCAGATGAGACGAGAAAAAGAACCCTCGCACGCACCTCGTTTTCGAAACAGTCTCGTCGTCTAACATATTTACAGACGTGTTGTTGTCTGCGAGCTTTCAAAAAACATGAAATCGTCTGAAGGGAGAAACGAAACTCCCTTCCTGGTGAGAGCTGGAAATTTCATGGAATCCGTTTATCAGATTATTTATAGAAGGAAAAAAATGTCCACCAAAATTTTTATCAAATTATAAAAAAAATTAAAAAAGGTTTTTCCTGGGGAAAATTTTGTTTAAACTTTGTATAGTTAAGTTTTATTTTATCTATGACATGACTTTGATGTCTGTGGTTTCGGAATTGTAATGATTTGTCATTCTTTTTTTATTCTCGTCTTTAGAAAGAGTAGAGAGTACAACTGTCTACAGCGACTAGACAAATGAAGCGCTGAATCAAGATTAAGAAAGTTTTCTGCTATTTCATTCGCATAATATTTTCCATTCCAGGAAGTAACACAATTTGTAGAGAATTCTGCTTCAATTCCTCTCAATCTATCGTTTTCGTATAGGGGATAAAAAAAAAAAACTGTGATAAGAGATTTTTGAAATTAATCCCACCATATACAGGCGCATACTGATTATAAAGATATATCGTCGGCATACTGTTAAAAGTGGCCAAGTCAAAAGACAAACAAGTATATGTGTTCTTGTAGTTTTAAAATGGCATCTCTGTAACAGACAAAAAATGCGCATATCAATAAATATGCAGTGTATATTGTATACTGACTATATATTAATCTGTCAGAATTTTTTGTTGCAAAGATGGCATTAACAAGAACATTAACTCGTTTTTTCTTTTCCCAATGACTTGATCACTTTTAGCAGTATACCGACAGTATAAGAATCAAAAGTTGAGCTCCACGGTGTCTCACAAGGCGATTCAAAAGGTTCAGAGTATCTTACCCTCCCGTATCACTTTCAGCGTTTGCCATGCATACCAAAACAAATAAGTTTCACTCAGAAACATGCAGGCGGGAACCCCAAGAGAGTGTCACCCTAAGTGAATCGGGCAATACGAGCAGTCAATAGTTCGAGTCAAAGACGTAGTAAATGTAGGATGGAGTTGTACAGAAGACAGTCATGTGTTAAATATATGGGACAACTAAATGCAATGAACGAGCAGCGGTGCTTTAGTATCATAATCGATTTCCAAAAAGACGCGTAGTACACCGTGAACTGTTTGCTCGGTTGCATCGAGAATGATATACGGCTGGACTATCTCCTGGCCTACTTGTCCAATGGATTTCGTTCTGTGGGGGATTTTTCAATAAGATGCGTATACACTTGCGAGGAGTACAGTTCGCAAAGCGCTCACAGAATGTTCGAGGAAAATTATTTTCACGGTGAACACACCTGGATCCATAGAAAAGTGGCGAGCGCACTTCGAACGCATCAATCATTACCCTGGTCAGTCAGTGATAGAGGAGGGCGGTTCCTTGAACGTGCTTAGGGGGAAAGGTGGGGGCTTTGGAAACGCGTTCATACGGGGGATGATTCGCAGGGAACTGTGAAAATCAATCAAGCAAGTCCCAATTTGAATTGCGGATTCCTTTAATTTCACCGAAACACCGACAGGATTTGGTTAACATGCGATCAATTCCTGAACAGTTCGCGGCGGTCAGAAGACCGCCTGGTCGCGGATTGTTCTGTTCGAGTTGTGCTTGGAAGTGTATATGCGGCTTGTGATATATGAGGCAGCCGTAATCACTGACAGGGCCGACTCCAGGGGTGTGCAGTCTGTGCTGCGGCACAGGGCGCCGAGAGTGTAGGGGCGCCAATTCACGATATATACAAAGGACGGATCGTCTTCGTAGCATAGTTAAATCTTTTACTATAATTAAATGATTTACTACACTTAAGCCTTAACTATCAAAGTTAATAATCACAGTTAATAAATATAGTTAATAATTTTAATTAAATCTTTAAGCATATGCACCAATATACGATATATACAAAGAGGGCGCCACAATAATTTCGCACAGGGCGGCGGATACTCTGGAGCCGTCCCTGATCACTGATGAGGACTTCTTGCCGAGACTCGTTGAAGGGAGAGTAGCATACCAGCACGTGACACACTTGGTACGTTTGAAAACATTCACCAGTCTTGAGTCGCCGTTGCGAGGCTTGTATTGTTGCAGATGACTAAGTTGGAGTACTTTCTATAAATTTATTCACCTGAATATTATTTGAAAACCTGCTTTATAAATCGCTAGCAGTACGCGCACGGCGTTGCCCGTGGAATCAGGACTTCAACAAAACTGAAAAAAAAAAAAAAAAAAAACCCCCCGTAACTACTCTAAAACCCTTTAAAAAAAAAATAAAAAAAAAAAAAAAAAAAAACCGCCCGCAATTACACGTAAAAGTTTTGAAAATAAAATCAAAACAAAAGATACAGATTATTTGATTTCCCCGCTTATTTTTCATCTCGATAATGACATTTTAACTGTAGGAAAACAGTACAGAGTACGTTAATCCGAAACATTATTAAAAAATTGCAACGTGAAAATGATTATTATACAGCAAGCAAAATAATGCGAGACAAATAAACACGTTAAAACACTTGCAAATATAATAATCGAAGTCATTCAGTTGAAGATTATGACGTATCCTGCGCTCTGCACCGTCAGCTAATGAAATTGCAATAATGCATGTTGGGAAAGCTCCTGGAAAATTTCCGCAGGAGAATGCTCGCTAGAGAAAAACCTCTTTAAACTGACCAGGAAAAAATTGATTTAAAAAAATCGAAAAAGATATTTTAACCGTTCTAGTTTTAAATCCGACAGAAAAATTCCAGTCATAAGCTGAAAAAAAAAATTAAATTGATAACGTTATTAGAACGTTCGATGCGAGAATTTTAAGAAATCTGAACTGAAAATTACCATAAAAGTGACTATTTTTCAAAAATTTCGCAAAATTTAGTAAATTACGTTAGAACGGCGTTGCTCGTGGTATGAATTTCAACAAAAAATTTTTTAAAGACAACAATGACATAAAATAATTTTTTGAAAACAAAATCAATACAATATATATATATATATATTGTATTATTGATTTAGACCGCTTATTTTTCTTCGAGACAGTGACATTAACTGAAGATACGTTTATTATTTTTTTTTTTATTAAAGCGACAATGAAATTATAAAGTTTGCTGCAAACGATGCTATTAGAATTCAAAATGAGTAAAAACAACCAGCTGGTTCGCTCGTTAAAATGGAGTTATAATTCAGTCAGGCTGACGCCTTAAAATATTTGGATCCTGTTTAAAATAGTTAATTGGTGATATTAAATACTTTGAATTAAAGCCGTTCAACGAAATGATTTCAAATTGAAGTTACAGTACAAAATAAACCGATATTTTCGAAAAATAAATTTTAGGATTTAAAACATTGATTCCTATAAACCAGGTAAAGCGTTAAAGAACGAAACCCGAATGAAATTTTAAACGATTTAAAATGGAATACGACAATACGACAAGCATAATTTCTGCGGTATTTAAATACATCCAAAATGAATCAGCGAAGGAAAAAAAAGGAAAGATGAAATCGTCCACTTCAGGTTTAAACTTTGAAGCCACATTATGTAAAACACTAATTAAAAGAATGTTCTGTCGACGCGTTGAAATCAAAGGGAATATGACGTCATGTGCTCTTTCTCTGTGGTTTCGACGAAATGCATGCTGGGAATGGAACACCTCGACCTTGGTTGCGAAGAATCAAGGAGGTGAAAATTGCGGCGAAAATATTTTAACACTTCAGAAAAAAAAAAAATTAATATTCAAACTGCAATAGATATTTTAACCGTTCTGTTTTAAATCGGTTCCATTCATTACCTCAAAAAAAATGAAAGAGATAACGTTATTAGAACGGTTGATGCAGTAAATTTAAATACGAAAACACATTTTCTCGGCAAAACTGACTACTATTTAAAAATTTCTCAAAATTCATTAAATTGCGTTTGAAGCTCAAAAAAATTTCATTAGAAAGAAAATTGTTTGTTCTATCCAATGATGCATCGATTGTTTTCAACTATCATTAGAAAAGATACTACAGCCGTAAACGTGCCGAAAATGACCCAAAACAACACAAAACATTAAATAAAAAATTTTTTAGATTAAATTTTAAAATTTCGGTTTCGATGTGCATTGAGTCACCATTACGTCTACCTGTGTACCAAATTTCATGGCTGTAAGTACCATAGATTCGTCTGGACATCGCGCGGACACACGCACACGCACACACGCACACGCACACACACACACAAACATTGTCTTTTATAAATATAGATAGATATCTGTATAAATTTATTTTATTTGTTCTTGTATCTCTAGCGCGCAAACATGACATATTCACCTAATAAGATCCTATGAACAACTGACTGGTATCGGTATGCTTAAACTACCATTAAAGGTTCTCAGAGCTTTTTTGAATGGTCTTGCACATTCTCATTAGTCCTTGTTGCTTAGCATAAAATTATTCTGAAGACGTGGCGTTCTGTTGGATTCAGTAGTTGGCACACCTATTGTCAGTTGCATCATTTTAACTCGCAGACTTCTCTTTAGAACGAGCATCCCACGATGCTGTGGATCGAATTTTCATTTCCCCCAAAAAACCAAACCTTCGAATAAATGCAAGAATCTTTGACGTAACCTGTAACTAACTGTATTACAAGGCTGATGACAATTCTCTGCACAGGAATCTATCGACTTTGACCAGAATCAAACCGTGCACATAGGCATTGCCAGATTATCAGATAGGCAAAGCAGCCAACTATTTAGGGATTACCTAGCCAACTATCGAGATTTTTTGCCACATTTTCAGGGTAATTTAATTTTTAGCTTTCATTTGATTTACGAGGGCCATACACTCGATCTTATTCAAAATAAACTCGAGTATCGTTTAAATTTCAGAACGGTATTCTTAGGATTTTTTTTCGCGTTTTCAAATTCACTTGCAGTCAGTGTGGTCCAATTTTGTTGCAGTTGCATAACTGACTCGCAAATCAGCAACTCTAACAAACTTGGTATTAGAGTTTTTAAACTAGGTTAAAAAACTGCTTCTAATTAATTTTTCGCCATCTTACTTAAAATTTATATGAGAGATACTAGAATACATTCTCTTGAAGGTTTATTCGCAATTAAATGCTTTGTTATTTCAGTTTGTCGTAATATTTGTTAATTAAGAACTGCTTATATAGAGGTTAAATTGAAATTAATAAAAATATCTTGTTTTGGAAGTTTGGGAGGGAAAAAGGCCCCCGAAACTGCAGGGTCGGCTTAAGCTTTGTGGCGGCCCTGCGGCAATACAACTTTCGGGGACCCTCTTTTCCCCATCGAAACTTTCCAAACCAGATATTTTTTAATTTTAATTTAATCTTTACATACACAATTTTTAAGTAAAAATATTACGACAAACTGAAATGCCAAAACATTTAGTTGCGGGTCACCTTCATGGGAGTTGGTTTTAATAATTCATGTGTAAAAAATTGAAATTTAAAAGTAATTTTAAACAAAATAGCAAACAAAATTATGACTCTTTTTACTAAATACTCAAATACAATGTTTTGCAAGGCTGTTGTGGCATACGACTCATTTCGCCAATTGAAAAAAAAGGATAATACTGATCCGCAAGCAAATTCAAAAATTAAAAAAAAATCCTAAGTATAACGTTCGAAAATTTAAAAGATATTTTATTTTAATTTGAATATGTTCGACTACATGGCTCTTGTAAATCAAATGAAAGTACTAAATTAGATTACTCTGAAAATACCGCGAAAACATCTCGAGACCTCGGGGCCCCCAAAAGTTGTGGGGCCTATAGGCAGTTACCTACTCTGCCTATTTAGTAATCCGGCCCTGAGAACTGGCATTGTCTAAGGACCCTTACGGGGCTTAATCCGGTTCTGCACTTAGGCATGAATCTCTACACTTCCGACTTAATCAATCTAATGGGATATATATGGGAAAAAAAGGTGAGAAATGATGTTCACAATTATAAGAAATAAATAAAACAAAAAGAGAAATTTTCTTTAACTGAAAAACATTTGAAATTCACTGTTGTAAGTTTGAGAAATAAATAATTAATTAAAACTTCATGACGTATTTGCCTAACTAGCGGAGGAGGTTAAACTTCGTGAAGTAGTCTTTTGCGTGTTGTGAAAAATTGTCTCGAAATTTTCCCGGAATTTATTCGTCGATATTTCCTCCCCATTCTGAGAAAGGATCGAAATGTTTTGGCTGACTATTTTCGGGCCAAACGGACTACTTAATCTCCCAAGCAGACGTCGCGCAAAACAAAGAACACGGTCCACAAAACAATATTTTAACCAACCCCACTGGCTGAACTTACCCGTTGTGCAATTTATTTTTCAAAACTTCTCTAACTAAAACTAACTTTGGCTAAAAATACAAAGTCATTGTTGAACTCTTGCAGTTATTTACCAGCGGTTCGGAAAAGGGGTTATTGTCGCAATCACATTGAAAAAAAGGGTTTAAATAAAGAGACGGAAAAATTTTTAAAAAACAATTAATCAATTGTCTGTTATCTGTTTCAACGCATTGTATTTGTGGATCGCGGTTAACTAAAAAGATCAACATTAATAAGACTGGATTATCTGTCTAAATAAAAATCAATAATTCTAGGCACTGTAAATAAAAATTGGCCATTCGACTTGTCCTTACAAATACATATACATACATTTTTTGACATACATATTTTGACTGCTAACAGTTCCGAAGAACGCTAGTATAATCAATATTTGTTGTAGTACAATTCTGATTTAAGTTCAAACAAACGACCGTAAGTGTTGGATCGGTGGGCGACAGAAGCCAGGCAGTGTACCAAACCTCAGCATTCAATCACATGCTGGTATGGATCAGTTCTATTTAATAGAATGAAAATGGCAGTTTCTTACTCAGGACGCGGCTCGCAAAACATATATTAAAAGTAAGCAATCTTATTTATGAAAGTGCTGAAATTAACAATTAACACACACTTTCCTATACACAGTTTCTTGACTAATAACCAAACAACATTGACCCCTTAAGTCTCGCGCCGGTCATATTGGCGTGCATCGAATTATCGATTATGTAGAATCCATAAGCGTCTCAAGTATTCTATGCCTTCTTAGATGAATGAAAACGACAGCCCCTTTCCAAAACAGGAGGGGCCATCTTATTAGACAGCCAAAAATTGCAATACTTAAGGGGTTAAAATAATAATAATGAAGAAGACTGGGAGGTAGAAAATAGCACAGTGCAGGACAACAAATTCATAAAACATACAAAAACAGTTGCAGCTAACATACAGCGATGAGAACTTACAATAAAATAGCAAAAAATAATACCATACAATAGCAGTATAAAAAATCAATATATGTATCATAATCAACCACAGTCATTCAAGGACAAAGAAAATAAAAAGAGAGAAGGAAGAATATAAAATTTAGCCAAATATTTTAACACATACACTGCATGTCAATTCATTATATCATTCCAAATTAGAGCAATACATTCTAGGTACTACTATGATTCCAGTAGGAGGGTCTGTGTGTTCATTCCCTTTCTCATTAACGCTCAATCGATTGATTGATTACATTAAAGTACCATTTAAAAGCTACGATATTGAAGACTGCTTCTTCTGAGCCTACCCTTCCCCAAACTTCCACACCACACTACCGGAAGAATGTTTAACCATTACTCTGAATTGATGCACACCAGACACGATGAGCCAGCCTTAGGCGGGACATTCACCATTAGGCCACTCGACTTTTTTTGGAACACAGGATACCAAACCACCTAGTCAATGTAAGAAACCGATGAAAAAATGCAGTAGACAGAGAAAAAAGTTGGAATTCCATCCAGGTTGGATTTTTATTTGGCCCACTATGCCATGAAACTGTAATACGATAGTCGGTTAGGGGGACCGAGCCTCTCTCACAAAAGCGAAAACCAAAAAATGGGGACGTGGGAGAATGGGTGGGAGTCATTTTGGGGAAATCAGGGCGGGGGGATCTGTTTTGAAAGCGGGGGAAGGAGGAAGAGCAGTAGCCTAGGCGATCGGGTTGCCCGTAGATGCGGCTGGCACAATCCGACCTGTGAATGATCTACCAACGGTCTGCTAATAAGCCCTCCAAATTGATTGGAACAGATCGATGGTGAATGCCCAGCTTTAGATGCAATTGAGTTTGGAATTCAAAACCTACCTGTTCCCAGATCGAAATTCGTTCCCGCCAGTGCTGAAAGGCTGCTGCAAATTTCTCTTCAGCTCGCTTGTATAGCTTTGATTTTAGAATTCTGAACCTCTCCGAGTATAGAAATACAGTTTTTTGCTTCAGCCCTATGTAATTTAATTTGTTGGATTTTTTTATTTTATTTTATTAGCTTTAAATATTTTAAAGCTAAGCGAGGGATTAATGAATGTCATTCGAGTGACTTTCTAACATTATTTAGGTAGCGAGGCGAACATCTGAACCCGAACTTCTCTTCAAACTTTTATACCACATTGCAGTGGCAATGTTAGTATTCGATCAACTGATATATAGAGTCGGATGACACATTTCTCTGCTGTACTTGTCAATATGCCTTTCCAGTCACGTCCGAGGGAAGTAATATACACAATTTTTAATCAGTGCGCTTTGCCACTTTGTCAAGCGACAATGTTAAACACATTTTTTTGTGTGAAAGTTAATATGCGATAATCAAAAATAAATTTTTAAAATATTGCAGAAATCAGAGGAAAACATGCCATCAGTGAACAGCAGCCTAACTGCCGTTATTGGATAGATAATTTTGCTAATTTTCAAATGGTGTGGAAAGCTTTAAAATTTCGAAATAAAAATTTAACTTCGACCTACTGTCAGTGGAAAAGACAATTTTGGTTGCTTTTATAAAATCTTTATTGACACCAATCGAAAACATTTGGTTGTATGGCACATAGAACCAATACTTTTCTATCCCACGTTACAGGTGATACCATTATGTGGAAGTATACGAGAAGGTTGAGGGAGGAACACTCTCGATTTTTTAATTTTCCAAAATACCAAGGACTTCATTTATTGTTTCTAGAAGAAAATAATTTTTGTGCAGCTTACATACAAAATAAATCATTTTTACTTTCTCGCATACAAAGTATAGATGGAGAAAGTATTGTAATCGTAGAAATCTCCAATTGTAAATATGTGGTGAATGACATTTTAGAATTTCATGAGTTAAAAAAAACAGTGGGAGTGGTCTCCCCTAAACTTTCTCGCATATTCCCTAACACACGTGGAGAAAAAATAAACCAAACGGCAGTAAAACGCACCAAGCGTCCCTAACACAGGTGGGAAAAAATAAGCAAAACGGCATATCCACGAGTTTCCCTCGGAGCGCGCCAAGACGAAAGACGTTTTTCGTATGGCCTTGCCTAAGGTAAATAAAATCGAATATGCAATTTGAACGCCTTTTTAACCGACTGTGAAACGAAAATTGAACACAGATCTACAATTAGGATTAGAAGAACACATACCAAATTTCATTAACTAAATCATTTAGTTAATCATTAGTTGAATCTAGTTAATCATAGTCTTAGTTAATCATTATCTAAATCATTAGTTGAGTTTAGGAGTTATGGTGTTCACGAGTATGCGATTATACAGACCAACAGACAGTCAACCCTTAGATGAATTTGGTCCAAAATTTGATACAAACCTATATCCGTGATGATAAAACTGTGTACCGAATTTCATCTATGGGGCTGTCCATAAATGATGTCCCACTTTTTTTCAATATTTTTGACCCCCTCCCCCCTTTGTCACAAAGTGTCACACTTTTCCATACCCCCTCCCACCCCCTTGCCACATGTCACGCTATATTACATAAACATACTTGCAGTTCAAAAACAAAGCACTACGTTATAGATCATATTTTAAATTTTGTTTTTAAACTTTAACTATGTGTTTTAATGACATTTGTGAGAATAACAATAATAATGATTATATGTGTACTTATTTTGTATGAAATAAGATTAAGATTTACAACAGAAAACCTAATTAATATACAATAGTAATAAAATATTAATGTAAAAGAGCAATTGAAAACAGTAGTATTTTGGAATTTGAAATGGAATTTGATATATTTTGCTTTAAATCTTATCTTTATACTTTATGAGCACAAAATGCTCTTAAACAGATTGAATTAAAAAAAAAAAACCGCCTCAATAAGATCAACCTGTTTGTGCCACTACCAGTTCTACCACTCACCCAGGTGGGGAGGCGTATCTTTTGTTGGACATTTCAAGAGTGTGACAGTGGGAGGTTTTCTTCCAATGGTGAAGAATTTCTGCTGCTACCATATTTTCAGAATCTACCCTGAATGCCTTTTTCGAAAAGAAAGGAATATAAGTGAAATAAAAAGTCACTTGAAAGTTGTTTTAGCCCCGATTAAAAAAATATCCTCAAATTCTGGTAATTTCAAAATAACTTCAAAATTTAATCTGCTGATTTTAAATGTTTTTATTTTAAGCAAAATGTGTGATGTCACACTTCTTGTTACTCCCTCTCCCCCCCCTGTCAAACTGTCACAATTTCACGAACCCCTTCCAAGCGTCACACCATTTGTGAACGGCCCCTGTCTAGCTATTGAAGTTTTTGAGTTACAGTGTCCACATGAACGTGGATAGACAGACTTCCCGCAGCCGGAATTTGTCCAAAATTTTATAGAAACGTACAAATTATGTTTAAAGATCACATTCCAAATTTCATCCCCGTAGCAATAATAGTTTTCGCGTTATCGTGTTCACAGACAGACATAATTCCAAAATTGTGTTTTTCGGACTCAGGCAGGTCCAAAACGTGGAGATTGACCAAAATCTCGAGTTCCGATTTTTTTGACGATTACAATACTTCCTCTTTGTGTACTTCGTATCCGAGAAAGTAGAAAAGTCTATGTGTGTGCGCGTATGTCTGTTTGTCTATTCGTGGGTACGTGAGCACAATAATTCAGAATACCAACGAGCTACATAAAAGAAATTTGGCATGTGAACCTTGCACCAAAAGTGAAGGTTGTTTTCAATTTCGCACGAATTCTTCAATGGGATGAAGTACTTTTCCTTAACTGCTTATCGATACACATTTCACTGTGTTAGGAAATTACACAACAAAGTGGCATATTTACAAAAAATAAATAAATAATAAGAAAAAAAAATTAACATTTTGTTTGTCATTCATGTCGAAATAAAATTTATATACATTTTCACATTTTATTTTCGTTTACTCACGTGCGTGTTACTGTGTTATCCAATAGAAATATCAAATATCGTCGCTTAACATGCAACATCACCTATCTCAATTTTTTGAAATTTTAAAGGGAACAAAAATTCTTATTTTATTGCAGAGAATAATGAATATTTCTGAATTTTTTAAACATCTGATATAAAGACGGGACCGCATGTTCTAACCAGGTGTGAAAAAAATTATTCAGAAATATTGGTTTTTGGTTGCGAAAAATTGAGTATTTTCTTCCTCTTTGAAATTTCAAAAAATTGAGATAGGTGGTGTTGCTTGTTAAAAGACGATATATTCATTCGTGCGCATGATAATTTTTTTAAGATGGTATAAAAACCATTTCTTTCTGATAAAATTTTCCGAAATTATCATCAGAAAGCATCAAAGGTACAAAATTAAAAACCACAGGGGCAAACCATCAGTGGAAACGGTAATTTTGGATAATCTTGCCCTAAAAATGGGCACGGTCCTGACTGTCATCTCATATTTCAGCTACATTGTTTGCTAAAAACAATTATCAATGAAGTACTGTTGTGATATTTGTAGATTAGCAATAAAAGTAAATAAATTTTGATATGACGATAAAAGTATTCCGAATAAAATTTTCTGATTTCCCAAAAATGACAGTTATCTTTGAAAAAAAAGAGGTTTTCATTGGCAAATCCTAGGGTCTTTAAATAATTTTTTAAAGTTAAAAAGGAGTTAAATTGGGATGAATTAAGAAAGAAAGCGCCTGTTCTTTACACACTCTTGAAAAAAAATTTCGATTTGCCTGAGACAGTAATTTTTAAAATCACGAATCAATAGCTCTCATTTATTCGTTCCAATATATTTGAATAATGCTTTCCTCGAAGCTTAGAATGTTACCCATTTGGGATAATTTACAGACGATATATATTTATTCTTCTTCATTGTTTTGTTTGTTAAGAAAAGACAATCGAATTCTATGAAAATCTAGAATAAAATTGACTCATTAAGGAATTTCTGCGAAAAATTAATTTGCTATTTGAAAAACAGCTACTCGACCTTGCTTTTATTTATTTCAACTCGTGTATTGAGCTTTTGTTTTTTTCTGTTTTACCAAATTTTAATTATTTTCTTCCTGATGAAATTTCCGAATAAATGAAATACATTTGTCCTTAACTGACTTTGAATTAAGGCAGCTGTACAATGGCAATGAAATCAATTCATGCTCACGTGATAGATGTCAAATGCGCTGCTCCCATTTAATTTTGGAATCCATTGCACATTTTACTGGTGAAGGAGCTTGAGTTTCGGTACAACCTAAGGAGACTTGCAATGTGACATGCGCAGTTACGCTTGTCTGTTCACGTGAATTGACGATGGAATCAATTCACGCTCACATGATAGATGTCAACTGCTCTGCGCACATTTAATTTTGGAATCCATTGCGCATTTTATTGGAGAAGGAGCTTGAGTTTCAGCACAACGTAAGGAGACTTGCAATGAGGTATGCGCAGTTACGTTTGTCTGGTCACTTGAATTGACAGCATTCAGAAAAGTTTTGAATTTAAGCTAAAATCCAGTGGCGGTAAGTCGGGGGGGGCGGTCCCCCTACTTTTTAATTAACGTTAATTACGTAAAAATTAAATTTTTACTTCATTTTAGCTACCTAAAATTAGTAATTATAAAAAAGCAATAGTGTCCGGGAAAGCTGGCTAATTTTGCAACTAATATGTTAAATCTTGTTGTCTACCCCCTATACTCCCGGGTGCTTCCAGGTGTCTATAAATTTTTCGTCCCCTGCTTTTTCTACCTAGTCGCCGCCACTGCTAAAAATATTCGCATAATTGATTATAAAAATATGTAATGTGTTTTCAAGCTGATAGCAGTGTCGTATAGATAACTTACGTAGCAATTTTATTATATTCATCGCATAACCTTCCTATGTGCTTTATTGCTTACCAGCTACCGTTAGCGATCAATTCGATCGCCAGGAATATTGGTGCGCTTCATATCAATTAAATGTTTTTAACTACCCTTGCTCTTTAAGTTTCCTAGCAACGTGTTTTAAACTTCAGATTGGTACAGACACTTAACCCATAAAATTTTCCTGCTCCTATCCTGATGCCTGTACTCATGTACTTGCCTAATTAAAGGCAGCTACGCTCTAAAATCAAAAGGTTGAGCTAGTTATCTTGGGTGTTGAATGAATGAAAAAACCTAATTAAAGGTCCGTGACCTTTCCTAAAATTTGAGTTTCGATGATAAAGTAGAAATAATGTAAAATTCAGCTAATATGGCAGTGTGTTAACTGAAGTGAATCATGATGATAAAACTTATAAAAAATGTGCGTGTATCGAAAATGTTTCATAATTTAATTAATATCATAAAGGACTTTTGATTATAGATGCGATAAAAAAATCAATTAACCACAATGAGAAAAAACGAAGTGCGAAATTCAAGGAACGATGGTAAAAATATAAATATCAGAACATGTAACAGGATAGATACAGACAAACTACAAAACTTGTTCTCGTCATTTGTTAGTTCTAAGATAAAATCTTAATAGTAAATAGTTTCTTAAAAAACCCATTTTTCAGACAATTTATTAAAAAATAAATAAATAAACTGAATATTTTGCCTTAGACCATCTGTCTGACTTAGACAGACACAGATATTGGCTTTTAGTATTATTAGAAATAAGGATCAATATGATATAATAATCTATTTAAACAGTGTGAATTTCATACCATTTTTTTCACTTAGGAAAATGTTTTGAAAAATAAATACTACGTTCTTTTATTGCATTAAAAAAATTCTTAACATTTCAAAACATACAAGGCCGCCCCCCAAACAATTATCAAACATGCTTGTCTTTTTCGGTTACCGCTAATCTACGATCTGAGAAAGACGAAGGCATATAGTTCATCTGAATAGTTAACGACGCAGCCTGGCTGTAAGTTAGCTTAGACAAGGAAATAGGTACAAAAGAGAAGTTCGAAGTATAGAAATTTCATCTTACAGGTTTATTTGAAGAGTAGGAATAACTAATACAATAACTAACCAATAACTAATCGCTATCACTATCAGCATCATTACATTTATCCTAGACTGCACTTTTGAATCAGAGACGCGCCTGTTATTGCAATTTGGTGGCTACCCTATTAGCACAAGATGCCCCACAACATTCATACGATATCTTTACAATGTTGCGCGAGATTCAAAATATTGTTGCAACATTGTGGAGATATTGTATAGCAACGGATTCGGAAACCTCCCGCGCTTTTGCGCATGCACCGGGTGGAGTTATTTTCATCAAAATAGGGGGAAAGTGAAGAATGGAAGGGTGATGTTTATATTTTATTGAGCGTGATCTAACAAAGAACTCCGGAAATACGCTCATATGACTCATTGCCTGACACCCCTTTCGGGTGTAAAATCGTCCGAAAGTGGTAGTCTCGGAATCCGTGGTCAGACTATATCGTAAAATATCTTGTGCTAATAGGGTACAGTCTTTTTTTTTATGAGGATCAGCAAATTGATTTCATTAGTGAATATATTCAAAGGTAATCGCATCTACAGTGAGTGGTCCAAAAACCAATATTGGTCATATTGCGCTAAACATATGGCGTGTATATACGATTGATAAAGTATCTGAGAGAAAATACGCTTTGTATCTAGGACATAGCCTATCCTAGTCCTTTTTTAAAAATGAAAATGAGGTCATCTTTTTGGATTTTTTAATCTTTCCTGTAATTTGTAGGCTGTATATTAAGCTTGGCTGTCTAAGCTATATTCAAGGAGTATTTCTACCGAAACTTCTGTGCTTTCCCACATCAGTGATTCTTAGATAATATCGAAGAAGAATGAGTATTAAACATGATTCTCAGCTTAAGAATCAAGATAGGGGCCCGATTTCTCCCATATCAAAGCTCGCGAAAGGAGGAAAAAACGTTACTTTAATCGGTGATGAATGGTTCGTTTAAGATTCTGGAGGGGCGTGAAAGTAGGGCACCGCCCCCTGCTCCTTCCTATCTGCGGCAGAAGAAGAAGCAAGGGGCCCCGAGAGTATCGAGGAAAAAATATCTAGATCAGTAAGAGGTAAAAGTAAAAAATAATTGAACGAGGAAGTTGGATTCTAATTTGCGGATTCCCTTTTTTTCCTCATTACCTATCGGGGCCCCCTCCCTCAGGCCCCACGCCGGGAGAGAGAGAGTTGGGTTTTTCACTCCTCCAAAGAATGCTAATAATACCCGAAGAGGAAAACCAGTTAAAAGAGAGCCTACTTCCCTATGCAAGTAGGTGCACAACTTGAGAATTTCATTTCTTGTTTTCAGTTTCCGTCTCTTTGGCGCCCTTTTTGTCCTCTCCTCCAGCAAAATTTGTCGTATCCGTAACCCTCGCTTTCGAAAGATCTCATATCTAGAATTTTCAGCATTAATTATGAGATAATAATTCAGTAAATTAAAACGGTTATTGTTGAACGAAAGTTATAAGGTACGTCTTAATGTACATCAATGGTTCTTAATCTAGGCGTCATAATCCACTACTTTAAAGAACTAAGCTGTTATTTTTGACAAAAATTACAAAGTATGAGCATAGCAAGGATTATTAAACTGAGAATCTTAACACTTTTTTAATATTAAATTAAAATTCTTATTCTTAAAAGAAGCTGTAAGGTATGTCTTATAGTACAACGAGATGTCTTAAGCTAGGAGCCTTAACCCTTCAATTTAATGAGCTAAACTGTAATTTTAAATGAAAATAAATGCGTAATTTTCGTTAAAAAATTACAATTTAGCTCATTGCCGTACACAGAGTATTATTCCGTACCTCTACGCCTGGAATCAGAATGACTGATTCTTTAAGAACTTGGCTAGTTATGGAGAGGTTTTTTAAATTAAAAAACATTACAAATCTGGCATGATAGTCTACATAAAAAAAAGTAAAAGAAGAAAAATAACTAAATAAAAATTATCGTACACAGCAAGACTTCTTAAAAAACTTTTTAAAATAATTAAATTAAAACTGTTGTTCTTGACAAAAGTCAGAAGATATGCATTATTATACTGCAAGCCTTCTTAAACTGTGAGTCCCAACCCCAAGTGAAGCCGCGGAAATATCGAAAACGTATCTTTTTGTTGGGTCACTTCATATTACTTTACAAAATTAAGTACGAAAGTTATTCTGATAAAAATATTGCATTCAAATTTATTAAATAAGTTTTTTTTTACCATTATTTATTTCATATTTGGTTTCCTAAGTTTTCTTACATGGAGAAGATAACATTTCCGTGCATAGTTGGGTTTCCACTTGCTATGCGGCCTAATAGGTCAGTGGAAAAAGCTCAAGAAGTCTTCCAACACAGTGTTTAAATCATAGCAAAAATTTGCTTTGATTACACGAAAAGATGTAATTCATCATTTACTAGCGGAATTTAAGGAAAGATTGTTTGAATTATATGTATATATTTCAATAAATAAGCAAAATGTTGACTTTCGTTCTTCCGCATCTAACGCATTCAACTGCAACATACCTATACAGTTGGAAAGTTTTTTCACTGGAACATTGCGGTTGGGGAATATCAGATATACACAACTCATCTGAGAAACGCTTACTTTGCAGTTTTAAGCCTATAAGTAAATATTCTGTGATGTTTCTGAGAAATAATTAAACATATTTTGAATTCTAATAACAATAATTTGCAAATAAAAATCCTTTTTATTGGCGTCTTTTTTATGAAATACACATAGATATCGAATTGTAGTTGCCAAGGAGTTAAACTTCCAGATTTTTATAAATCCCTACTTTTCAGACCTTCCCCCTACTATTCTGAGAAAAGATTAATTTGAATTCTGCCTGTGTACCTACCTGTCTATCGGTTAATATGTGAACACGGTAACTCGAAAACGCAGAGAGCCACTATATGGATGAAGTTTGTCAGTTTGTCTTTACACTAAAATACAAATCTCTATCAAATATCTAACCATATCCATCAACTGGGACACTTTTCTATAAAACATACTCGCTATTCTCCTTCGTGCTAGGAATTAATATTAATTTTTAATATGCGCATTGCCATTCACCTAATTCAAATATAACGCGGGTGATATCCTTCAAATCTTAGAAAAATATGCAATATATGTTTAATTATTACTTCTATTTATACACTGACGGAAAAAAAATCCCAACACCAAGAAAGAGTTGTGCTAGATAAACGAAATTTGATAGGCGTGTTTATACATCTGAAAGACGTATAAACACGCGCATAAGTGTGGCGCTAGTAGCGCCACTATGAACATGCAAATCAAGTTTGCTTTAAATACGCACTGTAAAGTTCGTGAGCGTTATTTATCGTTGAGATTTGACGTAGTGAGTTGATGTTAGTCAAAAATGCTTTTAAGAAGACGAAGAAGCCATTATCAACAGCTCACTGAGTTTGAACGAGGTCGTAAAGTAGGGCTACGAGAAGGTGGATTTTCTTTCCGCGATATTGAAGAAAGACTTGGCAGAAATGTATCCACTGTTCATGATTGTTGGCAGCAGTGGTCAAGAGAAGGTATACTGCCTCAAGAAGACCGGGTTCCGGGCAGCCTCGTGGCACTAATGAGAGGGAAGACCGCCGTGTTCAGCGTATGGCTGTGGCTCATCGTACTGCGTCTGGGGCAGAAATTCAAGCTGCAGTTGGCAACACAGTGACAAAACGAACTGTTACAAATCGGTTACTTCAAGGACAGCTCAGAACCAGACGCCCTGTAGCGTGCATTCCACTAACTCCAAACCACTGCCGTTTGCGATGTGAGTGGTGTCAAGCTAGAGCTCATTGGAGCACGGAGTGGAGATCTGTTGTGTTTTCTGATGAAAGCCGGTTCTGCCATGGTGCCAGTGATGGCCGTATGTTGGTTAGAAGGAGGCCAGGTGAGCGCCTGCAACCAACCTGTCTGCGGCCTAGACACACTGGACCTACACCTGGAGTTATGGTCTGGGGAGAAATTTCCTATGACAGCAGGAGAACTCTCGTGGTTATCCCACGCACCATGACTGCAAATTTGTACGTCAGTCTGGTGATTCAACCTGTAGTGCTGCCATTCATGAGCAGCATTCAAGGGGGTGTTTTCCAACAGGATAACGCTCGCCCTATACCGCTTTTGTAACCCAACATGTTCTACAGATTGTCGACATGTTTCCTTGGCCTGCTTGATCACCAGATCGTTCTCCAATCGAGCACGTATGGAACATTATTGGACGACAACACTAGCGTCATCCACAATCCTATACTTACCGACCAAGTGCAACAGACATGGAACTCCATTCCACAAACTCACATCCGGCATCTGTACGACACAATGCATGCAAGGTTTCATGCTTGCATTCAAAATTCTGGCGGTTACACCGGTTATTAATGTACCAGCATTTCGCATTTGAAATGGCTCTTCACGCGCTTACATTAACCTGTGATCTTGAAACTTTAATCAATTCAATATGTTACCTAGACAAATGTATTGCCGAAATTTCATTACTCTACAATAATTTTTTCTTGGTGTTGGGATTTTTTTTTCTCAGTGTATATACATGGCCACTCTTCTCCGATGAAATTATTAAAATTATTTATTTGCAAGTAAGTTGTCGTGGCTATATTAGAATATAAATTCTTACATTATTATGGAGATCAGAGAAAAAAGAGCAGGGTGGTCAAATTGACACCAGGCAATAAGTAATTTGTTAAATTTTTAGATGGTATAAAAATGGAAATTTCGGATAATATTTTCCGAAGTTATTGCCAGAAATAATCAAACTTACGAAAACAAAAAATAATCCGTCCGTGGAGAAGATAACTTTCGATGCTTTTAGGAAATTTTTATTGAAGTATATCGAGAACGTTTCACTGCGTAGCATACAGGCATAACTAGGATTGCCATACTAGGTCCCGTGTTATAATGGAACTGTCACCGTATTTCACTACTCAGGACGCATTACTACTTGTCCCGTGTAAGTAGTAATGGTTGGCAATGCTTAGGCATAACCAACCATTTTTGACTGCATGTAGGAAGCGACATTCTTATGCGAAAGCTTACAAGAATTTCGAAAAAAGAACAATTCTAATTTTTTTTAAAAATCATACGTTTGAAATTTTCAGTGGCATTCCAAAATATGAATAAAGTTGAGATTCGGATGTATTTGCGTTGGAAAATAATTGTCAAGTAAAAATTATGTCTTTCGTTGGGAGCAAGGAAGGATTTAGACTAATCTATGTTCTGATAAGAAAGGAGCTTAGATCTTAAATCCAGAAATGAAAGAACTTGTTTTCCTGTTTATTGTATAGCTATTTTGCGGTTTTATTTTTTGATAAATGCCAGCTTCGTAAAACACCAAAAATTTTCAAAGCGAATGTTCAAGAACAGGTTGTTTTTTGGTTCCAAGCTTATCTTATCTGCCTCTCCTACTCAAATTGGTACGCTGACCCTGTCACACCATCCTATCAAGTTGATAAGATCGATATCAAATCAGATTTCCCAATCTTTGATGGCATCGGGCTGATCCCACCAACAGCACTCGAGTTCAGCACCATTTTAGTTCTCGGGGCAGATTCCTTTGTTATTTATCTATTCACATTCCTTCGGACATTCAGGCACTTTGAAAAATTCGTCACATTTAAAAATCGGGAGGTTTATTCTTTCAACTTTCTTGCACAATTCCATATAAGGTTGTTACTTACAACGTGAGGCCAAAACTGATGGTGCCAATGTGTTTCTTGCTCAACCAAACGTTTTCTGTTGGCATCCATAAAAGTCCTCTAACAGAAACAAAATTTATCTTTTTCACTGGCAATTTGTCACTAATTATTCGTCTTCCCAATATCGATGTTTTCCAGTGAGAATTTGGAAACGATTATCCGGAAGAAAATGATTTGTGCTTCATCTTCAAATTTAAAACAAATTATCTATTCAATAATTCTGACTTCATTGTCGAGCTACTTTCCTCTGATCTTCACTTTTTATATTTATATTTTATTACAGCTTGCACGCATATAAATACTTTTCATATGTTCACTTGATGCGCATAAAAAAATATTTAAAAATATATGCTATATTTTCATTCATACGCGTATGATGAAATAATCTACGTAAATATGGTACTTTCTTTCTGTAACTACATTTTTTTACGTATATTGAAGAAATTCGAAAAGGTTTTGCCATAAGTAGAATTTTCGTGTAAGAGTAACATGATAAATTACATCCATCTATTTCGTGTTCACATACAGATAGACAGACAGACGGAAATATTGTTACAAAAATCGTTCTGAGGGTGTATGATGGAAACAGTCCAATACGCAGGATAATGGAGAATGCAGGTTTATTCACAAATATGCAAGAAAAACACGTAGCACATGTAACAGGAACAATCCCTCTTATACAGATTCGCAACACAAAGGACAACAATTCACTAACAATAACAGAACTTTCAATAGCGCTCAGCTCACCGTCTTTCCAGCTCGCACTACAGACGAAACTCCAATCGATCGACTCACTACTCCTCTGTGATACAAGCACGGTCCTTTCATAGTCTCCCGACAGGTCGTGACGTCACATGGAATCATCAGGAAAAGTCTGGATCTCGGACCCTAATAGAGATATCGGGAAAGTAGTAGCATTTTCGAGAATCTTCGATTTGTCGCCAAAATGGTCGCCAAGGTCAGGTATCCAGGCCTGGCCGCTGCCGGTCAATCCTTAATAACCCCTGTAAAGCTATCTTCCCAACCTTAAGACTAACATTGCCGGGAAGCGACATTCCATGTTCGTAACAATATGTATAACGACCAACGGAAGTGTTCTCCCCTTGACTTAGTCGAATACTTCCACAGTATGGCGAGTTTTGTGTTGATATTCATCGTAGAGAGAAGAGAACAGAGTATGCATTCTTACCATTGACCGATTTTGGTTTAGTTCAGTGACACGAGGGTTATGTTAGGACGGACATAATAATTTTGAGCCGTGGTGAAAAGACAGCAGCAGATGACGAGGACGACACTTCCCTCTCCAAAGTTCCGAACCACACCAGCGGGAGGACGTTTGGCCACTACGTATTTTTTAATGTGCAAAAAGCCTACATACACGCCTGATCTTCAGTGCAATCGAATTTTGAACCTGAACCCCCCCCCCCCCCGATCCAGAAGTCGAGACCGTCACTAAGCCGCACGGCCACATACCCAATTTCATTTGTCTAGCTCATTGTAGCTTCGAGTTATCGTATTCACATTCACACGAATAGACATATCGACAGACTGTTAACCAGTACACGAATTCCACTAATCATTTGACACTAATCTACAATTATGGTCAAAAACCATTTGCCAAATTTCAATCATAGAGCTTGATTTTTGAGTTTTCTTGTAAACATGCACAAGAAATGTCAGACAGACAGGCTTCTCTTGGACAGATTTCCTTTGAAATTTGATACAGTTCTACAATTACCAAATTTCATCCGTCTAGTTCTTTCCGTTTCTTAGTAATCTTGTTCACAGACAGAGAGACGCGCGTAATTTCAAAAATATTTTTTTCCGGATTCGAGGAGGTTTAAAACGGGGAGATTCTTTAAAATTTCGAGGTTTAATTTTTTAATGGTTGCAATCCTTTCTCTTAGAGTATTACTTATCCGAGAAAATCAAAACGGTTTCTTTTCCCGCATTATATGGAGGTCAAAAGTATCGATATTCATAAAAATCTAGAGATCGAATTTCCTGGATATTGTAATACTTTCTTTCTGTGTACTTTGTATACGAGAAAGTAAGAAAAAATAATAAAATTAAAATAAAAAACTTTATATAAAAGAGAAAAAAAGTAATCATGAAGCATTATCTCAATGATTTTCGAAGGCACGGCTTTTTAGCAATTTACGGCTTTTCCAGTTTTTAAATGTCATGATTATTTAATTTGCATATTGTTTTTCAGTAACCGCTTTTTACATTTTAACTTGCCGGGCCGTGGTGGCCTAGTGATAAGGCCTCGGCCTTGGGGCCAGAGGGCTCCAGGCTCGAGACCGATTTCACTGAAAATCCGTCTTGTATTGGGCCCGTTGCACATTAAATCATACGTTGGGGGCCAAACGTCCTCCCGTTGGTGTGTAGCGGAAGGTTGGAGAGAGGGATGCCAGTCCAGGTGTCGTCCTCGTCATCTGACCGAGGTTCAAAATTTCGAAGTCCGTCCCAAAACAGCCCTCGTGTTACTTCAAAAACGGGACGTTAATATAACTAAACTAAACATTTTAACTTTTCATATATTCTTTTTGTGGTGTTTTTATATCCTTTTGGGATTTTGTGTGCATATTCTTTTCTTATTATTTATATATTTTTATATTCTTTTGTGCTTATGGTATATTGTCTTTTTCTGATTGCATTTGCATTTTATTTATGATATATATTTGTATTTCTTTTTCTCATTAGTGTTTTTGAATACCTATCTTTTTGTCTCAGATGCATTTGTATTTAAATTCAACTCCTTTTTTACATATATTTCTGAGAGTAGGGGTACGGAGTGCAGTTCTATTTTATGTCAGCTGTTCCTCTAGTTTACTTATGTATATAAACTGCAGTGTGTACCCACACACGATTTCTTATTCTTTCTTATTTACTGACTTTGAAACGTATAAAACTTGTTAACCAACTTCTTCTTCATTTCTATGATATAAGGCAGTGGTGACGAACCTGTGACCCGCTGGTCAGACGCTGACCCACGGAGGCATTTTGAATGACCCACGATCTCATTTTGATAAACATATTTTTTATATCGTAAAAGACAGAACAGAAGTCGAAAATATAAAAAAAAAAATTAAATATAGATATCTAATGTCGAATTTTTTAAAAAAATATTTCCAAGTGGGCATAGACTTTCTAGACATCGACTTTTGTTTATTTATTTTGCTCATCACTTGCAAAAGTTTTAAAACAAAAAGCAAACTTAAGTTTAACAAATTTTCGACGCTTCCAAACTATTGGTACCCATTTTACCACACCTTCCCTCTCCTTTTCAAATGACGTCACTGACTTAGTGACCCCCGGGCTAGTATTTAAAAATATAATGAACAAAATTTGACCCAGTTCTCAAAAGGTTCGCCATCACTGTTATAGGGTAAATAAGACAATTAATGATACCCTTAAGGAAATACTTATGCCTTTAATTTATGCAAAAATAGTAAAAATTCTTCAATCAAGTTCTGATTCATTGTAACTTTTCCTATATTACTCTCCTTTAAGTTGAATAGAGTTCCATAAAAATTATCCCCGGGAGGTATTTTGCAATATTAATGAGAAAACATAGTGCAAAATCGGTTTATGAGTAGGGCACTCTATGGATGTGTAATTGACACCGTAATTATTGATATCCCTTCATTCTTATTACGTCTCTTAACAAACAACACCACTTTTCTCAATTTGTTTGGAATTTCAAAGAGGAAGAAAGTACTCAATTTTTCGTAACCAATAAAGAATATTTCTGAATTTTTATCTTCTCGTATACGAAGTATATACAAAGAGAAAATATTGTAGTCGTCAAAAAATTCGAACTCGAGATTTTTAGTCCGAAAAACACAATTTTGGAATTATGTCTGTCTGTGCATCTGTGAACACGATAACTCGAAAAGTATTAGAGCTACGGGGATGAAATTTGGTATATGATCTTGACACATAATTTGTAGGTTTCTTTCAAATTTTGGACAAAATCCGTCTACGGGAAGTCTGTTTGTCCGCTTTTATGTGAACACTATAACTCAAAAACTTGAATAGCTAGATAGATACAATTTGGCACACAGTTTTATCTTCAGGAATGTAGGTCCGTATAAAAGTTTGGGCCAAATCCGTCGAAGGGTTGGCTGTCTGTCGGGTTGTATGATCGAATACTTGTAAAAATTATATATCCTAAACCCTTTGGCTTAGATAAATAAAAATTGGTATGACGGTTGCTAACATTAATTACAGGTCTGCGTCCAAATCGATTTAAAAAAAAGGCGTTCAAATTGCATATTTAATTTTTTAACTTGCGTTCTGGAAGTAATCTCTGCGCATGCGCAAGCTATTAAGCGCTAGCGAACGAGGCCATTTTCTCCAGTTTTCTTTTCGCTCGCGCACGCCCTCGCATTAGCGAAGCTTGCTAGAATGTAATAGAAAATAAATATTGTTAAGTTTTAATATATGCGCATCTCTCAAATTTGATTCTGCACCTAAATATTTTACAATCGCTATAATCTACAATGGAAAACCTTCTGATAGTCATTGCATTCTGGGTTACAGTAGGTTCGAATTTTTTATCCAAGCAGGGGGAGGGGAAATGACAAATTTTTGAGAAGCATCCCAGAAAGTTTAGGGGAGGCCACTCCCGCTGGTTTGTTCACATCTGGTAGGAACATGCGGTCTTGTGGCAACTGCGCTTCATTTCTGCGTGCGCTTCTCATCTCGCGCCTGCGTAAAAACAGGAGTAATATAAAAAGCTTTTGTGCGTCATCTTTGCAATTCTCTTTTTAACTCATCAGTGCAATGTCGACATCATCTGAGTTTAATAATTTACTTTAACTTTATTTCAAATCTTTTGTTATATTTTATTCCCACCCCCATTCAAAAAAGGAAAGTAAAACAACATCTAAACAAAAGAACATTAATACGAAATAATAGTGTAAAAGTGAAAATGCTTGTGCTGTACATAGTGTAAATATCTCTTTAGCATGATAGCCTATTTTTTAATTAAAGATTAGGTGTCAATAACTACCCCGAAGTATGAATAATTGTCTTGTTTACAATGTATGAAGCATAAAGGTTAAGAATAGATTGGATAGATTATCTTTATATCGCCAGCAATGAGTAAAGCTACATAAACTGCGCAGATCGACTTTTAATGGACTCGTTAGGAGATGAAAAAACACAGTCGTTGTTCAACATTATAAGGATTATTGACCGCTTCTGTTGATCTAATTAGAAAAATCCCTTACAAAAACAATGACTCACTTTTAAGATATTTTATCAAAATTCCACATACCAAAGATAAAGATAGCAGAAATAATATCTATGACTCAATTTTTGCTGTTGTGTGCAGCACCAAATCCTGTTAGAAGTTCGTTCTAATGAGCTGCAAAGAAATTAACTTCGAAAAAGACGGAACACACTTGGCAAGATGCAGTGTTTACTACTGATCTAAAATTTGGTTCTTTGTGCAGAAATGGAAATTCTTTAATGGCCACGGAAATTTCCTTTTGTCTTAAATATGACGATTGATCAAAAAATTTAATTTTATTGAATTATTAATTTATTCAGGAATTAAATCAGAGGTGGCAAGAGGAATGAACCCTTTTTATAGGTATTTTAAAGAGATAGATTCCGAGTAACGCAGAGACAGCACAATAACTATAATATCCTACAATGTTATATGTGTCGTACAGCGCTATTGGGATTTTTTTAGGTTTCAACTAATGAAATCAATGTGTTAAATGGTATATACCCCTAGTAGCACAGATATAACAAGTTGTATGCTGTATAAAACAATATTATAGGTGTCGTACAACATATTGTGCCACTTGGGATATTATTAAATCGTAATTAATGGAATTAGGCTATCACATGGGATGTATCCACAGTAACACAGATATAATACGATATTTGCGGTATAATACCGTGTTATTTGTGTTGTACATGATTTTTATTGATGTTGTACATGATTTTTATTGTGTTGTACATGATTTTTATT
>BGPR01003946.1:29665-47578 GCA_013235015.1 Araneus ventricosus
TATTGATGTTGTACATGATTTTTATTGTGTTGTACATGATTTTTATTAGTTAATTGTGTTAGTTGAGCAATTAAGTTTCAACTATTGGAATTAGGATGTTAAATCAGATACATCCCTAGTATCCCAGATAACATGCATGTGCGATAAGGTAAGATGTTGTGCAGCATCTTGTGTTACTTGGGATATTATTATTTTTCAACTAATGAAATCAAGACATTAAATAAAATATATCCCTAGTAGCACGGAGATAACCCAATACGTGCGATATTGTAACACCATATTATGCTACTTGGGAAATATTAAGTTTCAACTGGTGGCAGCAACAAACAGAATTTTTGCCCCAGACATTATAAAACCTAGTTTCGTTCTTTGAATTCATGATTTATTTTTTACTTTAAATGACTTCATTCATGCACACTTGGGGTTTAGCAAATGTTTTTCGAATTAAAAACTGGGTCGACATTTTTTTTTCTTCTTCTTCTTTTTGAGGAACACTCTTGTTCTGTTGATGTGAACCTCTACTCCGGAGTAAAATTCGAAAATCTCCTGATTGAATACCTCACATTTTTTCGACTAGAAAATCTACCGCATCAGAATTTTTGCAGCGTTATCTAGAGATCTTTCTAACCGTTTCGGGCTGTCACGTCTGCATTCCACGGGCCAGCATGAGAGAGAGGCAAGTGCAACATTTGTATTCTTTGCGAAAGGTGAGCGCGGGGGAAGAGGGAATGCGGGAAGAAAGTGAAAAAAGTGGGGCAGGCATCCAACAAGTGGTGGCCTGCTTTCGTTTTCTCCCTCGGAAGTAGTTCATAGGCCATCGCCTGGAACAACCTCACGTGAGCCTTTCTCTCCCCCCAGCCTCAAATAGCAAATACAACTTTCTACCTGCCTTTTGCTCTCAAGGGTGGTTTCTCTCTAGAAGGAAATAGAGTTCACCTTCACTCGACTCGCAGTCGGTCCTCTTTTTGAAAAGAACTCATTAGTTACGACGCCCAGAATTAGTATTCTGATGGAGGGCTTCCTAAACTTCGACCCCAGGTGGATCCAGAGAGTTCTAGTCAAAGAACATAATTCGACAGCTATCCGGTAATTGAAAAGCAGTGACAAAATTCTTTTTGCCACTCATTTTGATGTTTTTAAACGTAACCAGCGACAGTTCCGGACTTAGGAGGTGCAGGGACCCAGTTGGAAACAATTTTAGTCAACATTGTTTGTTTGTTTTTCAGTTTTTAAGAATTTAAGGATTTAGACTTAAGAATACACTAGTAAGAGTGTTGCCCTCCAAAGGTTTATCGTATACTGACACAATATGGCGCGTTATATGCTAACTTCCTAGCATACTGATGACAACTGAGTTTGCGGGTTGGATGTCTTCTTTTCTTCGAATTGGAACCAAAATTTGATACAAATCTCGAATTTCAGTGACAAGACCACATACCAACTTTCATTTATCTGAGTCATTGCGTTTTTCAGTTATAGTTTGCACATACCCACGAACCCTTTCTTGGATTTTGTTCAAAATAGGATATAAATCTACAATTCTGGTGGTAAAATCATATGCTAAATTGAATTGTTCTAGCTTTTTGCGTTTCTGAGTAATTGTGTCCACATGCAACGGACGGACAGACAGACTTCTCGTGGACGGATTTCATCCAAAGTTTGACAGAAATCTACAATTTTGGTACTATGACCACATACCAAATTTCAACCGGCTAGCTTGTTGCGTTTGAGTTATCGCGTTCACAGACACAAAAATAATTCCAGATTTGGATTCTCAGGGAGACTAGAAACGTGGAAATTCATCAAAATCTCGATGTCGAATTTTTTGGCTTCCTTTCTGTATACGAGAAAGTAAGAAAAAAGTAGCTCTTAAATTATTAAATTTAATCTTAAACCCTTTGGCAATACCACCCAGGGTGCCTGGCCTGCCCTACTTTAGTAATATCATTAAAATAAGCAAAAATAGACAGCACTTTGACGTGGGGCCCAACTGGGAGCAATTGGTCCAGTCGGTTAAGGTCCGGCCCTGACCTGCCGGAATATTCTCCCCTCATTTTTCTGGTTGATATTCAGTGCATCATTTTTTAAAAATGATATCGCTTTTTTAAAAATAGCAACGGTTGTTATCTTGACTGTCAGTTGTATACTTTTTAATGAGGTCTAATTCACTATGACTAAATTACTATGCCAAAAATTATTTGCAAGAAACTATGGGATAAAAAATTGGGGTAGAGAAACATATCACAAACACTTTTTGATTCAAAGTCCTCATTTTAACATTTAAAGTAGAATTGCTTCAAACATTTCATTAAAAATCTAACAAACATCTGCTTTTAAATTAATTTATTATTAGTTATCATTAATTAATGTTCCATTTTCTTATTTATTTTTCAACTTTGGAGTTTGTTTTTCAAAACTTTTTAATTGGACATGGAGTTTTAAAAATGTTTTACTCTCCCAAAAAGGTTTCGAATGGAACAAGTTTATGAGGTTTCTGAAAGCTTAGGTGATATCCAAATTAATGTTCAGAGGGAAAAAATTTTAATATCTAAAATATTGTGCATGTCAGTGGCTTCAAAACATTTTCGATTCGCGGCACGTTTGCTGAATCCAGATTCTTCTAAAGCTCCTTTGTAAAACTCCAACAAGTACTCTTTGCTAACTGATAAATAATTTTTGAATAAGTGAGGCAAAAATAAATGAAGTTAGAAAAATTATATAATATTTCGAGGCGCCAAAGGAAATCGTGGCTTCCCAAGGCTCTGCGGTGCACACTTAGGGAACCACTGGTGTAGATATTTGTAAAGGTGGCATTTGAATAGAAAATTCTCCTCTGTCGGATTCTTCAAAGCAAGTTAGTGATATTAATAGCGTAGTTAATTGATAATTAGTTCACAGTCATTAGTTATAGAATTATTAATAGAATTTCGAGAAAATTAATTAATGAAAAATACGAGTATATATTTAATTTTTTTTCAAAATTCTTAAAGTTTTCCCAGGAAAATATCATGTGTGTTTTGTTGTTATAAATAAAAAATGTAGACGCACCAATAAATACTTAGCAACCGTTGTTATGTTTCGAAAATTCGTCATCACTTTTCAGATAAAGCGTTGTTTATCAACCGTTGTTATGTTTAATAAATCCAGAAATGAACGACAAACAAAATTTTGTCATCGTTTTTCAATTACCGAAAAGATGCTGTTTCAAGTGTTTTGACTGAATTATTACAGCTGAGAGAACCTTCATGAACCTATATTCTTGATTTTTTTAGAGGGGAAAGTGGGGTAAAACCGGGTGGTTAGGACTGGAAGGCCTGTTGGAGCTAAACTATTCGACATGGAAATTGTCAAATTTTATTAAAATACTAGCTGCACGACCCGGCGTTGCACGGACAATCTTGAATAATGGGATATTCCCGTGCGGAGAGAAGTGAGATCACGTGAGGCCTTCGGATCCATATTTTTTCATATGCCCGGCTCCGTTTTTTTTTCAACAAATATTGTCACTTACTTTCTCCAAGAAATGTAAATATTCTTTCAAATCTAGTCTTTTTATTACTAATTTTCATATGCCCGCCTCCGATTTATTTTTTTACATATATTGTCGCTAACGTAAACGTTACGTTCCCCCCAAAACGTATTATCTTTTCTTTGTTCTTCTGTTTCTTCGGCTCTTATGTGCTGGCTACGTTGTCCCTTTACTGTCAACCGTCTATTTCTTTGTTCTTCTGTTTCCTCGGCTCTTCTCTCCTGCCCACGCTGTGCCATGTCTGACAATCTAGCTGTGTGGCCCGGCGTTGCACGGGCTATCTCGAATAATGCATCATTCCCTGTAAAAGATTTGTAAAAAAAATTATTCCGTGTCCTAGCGAAATGAAAGGTATATCTCAGAGGTTCCCAACCTTTATTCCCTCGCGCACCTCTTGATTAATTTTTGACATATCCTCCCCCATCGTCTATGCTAAGATGTTTTTATCAATTGCATAAAAGTTAAATAACTCGGATTCGACATTTACCTGGAAAACATCTGCTCGACTTATTTTATTTTTTATTGCATTTTTACAATAGTATTAGTTTAACGCCAAAACAAATGAAATCAGTATTGTAATAATTTTGCATTAACTTATAAAGATTGCTAATAATTACACTCCGTATTAATCAACTATTCAAGTGGTATAGTTATTAAATGCCAAGGGACTTGGAGAAACAAAGTTCTATAACTTTTTTAATCCCTTATGTTTTCTTGTTTCCGCCCTTAACAACTTTATTTCGCGTACTCCCAAATGGTCCTTTGCGTAACCCCAGGGGAATGCGTACCACAGGTTGGGAATCTCTGTTCTATCTAATTCTTGTCTAGCTGTATGGCCCGGCGTTGCACGGGCTAAATCGAATAATACCTGAGGTCACGTGACACATGCCTAATGTGTGTTATAATATTGTTGAAGTGTGTTGTATTAGTGTTCTCACCTCCTGCTTCAGCTGGGTGTGGATGAGAGGTCCTGTGGCAAATTTGGCCATGAATTCTGAAGCAATACGCTCCTCTCTTTGTAGACGGTACAATCTGTGCACCCATTGAAACACTGGTACGACCTTATGTTATTTTTGAAATGCACTGATAATTCATCGGAGCCATCCATCAATCCTTTCATTTCCACTGGATAAACTGAAGCCTGCTGAATTATATTTCCATTATGACAACAATGAGTGTAAATGCCTCTGGTATTCTTTTCATCCCGGAAATACAACCCTCCGCATTTCAGACAGAGATTGTCCATTTCTCCACAGTTGTGTTCTTCAGTTCAGAACAGTTCTAGCTGCATAAAAAGTTTGTATCTGATGGTGATTTTGTCCTTCAATAATATTTAGATGGCGTTCTCTTGCATGTTGTAGCATGGCTGACAATCGGCTATCTCTTTGTTTGTCTGTTTCTTCTGCTCTTCTTCCCTGGCCACGTTGTGCCATTACTGCCAATCGGCTATTTCTTTGTTCTTCTGTTTCTTCGGCTCTTCTCTCTTGCCCACGTTGTGCCATGTCTGACAATCGGCTATTTCTTTGTTCTTCTGTTCCTTCCACTCTTCTGTCCTGGCCACGTTGTGCCATAGTTGACAATCGCCGGCTTCTTTCTTCTTCAGTTTCAACAACTCTCCTTTCACGTTTTCTAATTGCCTCCCGTCTACTGGCAGCATCCCCTGTAATTCCTCTTTTTCTTTTAAGCATCGGAAAAAGCGAGAATTGAACAAAGCAAAAGTAGTAACTTCCAAATATCAGCTTAAAATAGAAGCTTCCACAAATATTTAAACTTTATCAAATCAATGAATAATGATTAAAATCACTAACATAACTAATCTACATCTTTCGACACATAACTTAACAGAAACAAAACACCCCTTTTAATTTCGTTAAAATGATTTTGTTGGACGTTATATCACGGGATAAAAAAAAAGAATCTATACACTTTCAACAATACATTTTTTTTTTATTTCTGTCAGCGTCACTTTTTTATTGTTGTTGTAACAATGTTCTTTAAAGTAAACGACTTCAACAATAAAATATATTTTGAATTGCGCTGCAACAATGAAAAGTATTGTTATAAAGTATCCGAAACAATGAAAAGCATTGTTGTCAATTAGTTTTTAATTAATATCTTTTTCACTAATTAAAATTTCGATATTTAAATGGCCGAAATGGCTTCCCTGGATTATTCCCCATCTTTTGGTACCTTCCGCGCGCTTCTCCATTCGGCGGTTCGTGAGAAGATAGAAGGACATACATACATACGTTTGTTTACCTTCGAATTTTAATAGAGTAGATTCATTGTTTAACGGAATACAATATTTCATTACTAAAAAGTCATAGTTTCGTAACTATTTTATAAAAAAAATTTTATTAAAAAATGTCAAACCATCCGGTTTAACTCCACAAGTGGGGTAAAACCGGGTACACATGTTAACTTTATGGGAATATAGGAAAATTAGATTTTCTGTGGAAAAAGTAGCAGGCATTTTTATTTTATGTGACAATTTAAGAATATTAGTTACAAAATACACATGTAAGTCTGTTGTCTTCTTCTTCCGCGCCACTGCAGCTTCTGTGGGCCCAGCTAAGACAGTTTCTACATTGGATTCACATTTCTCATTTATTTAAATATGAAAATACATCATTAAAACACAAACAATGTCTGATGTGTTTTTATCGGCTTCGTCGGAAGAATCATCAATACGGGCCGGTCTTGCGCCACTTGGCATACCCCATTTTACCCCGAGTGCAGAGATTATAAAAAACGAAACAGAACTACGCAACTATTCGACAGAATTCTTATTTTTTGAGAGGCTATAAATCCTTAGTAAATATATAATAAGCTGGATTAAATATAGCTTTTATAAGTTTAATGATTATTAAATAATGGAAGTTTAAAAGAAAAAGAACATTAGAGAGTTGACGTCTTAAAACAAATTTATTTACATAGACGCAGTGAATTCAACAGCAACAACACATCCACCATGGCCTTTCCTTCTTCTTGCCTTGTGGAATATAATTCAGTATATGCCCGTTAGAAAGGAGAACTAATAGCGCCACAATCAAGGTACCCGGTTTTACCCTACTATCCCCTATATATGAATATTTTTGGAAGTTGTTTGAGAGCTTATGGGCCTCATCTTGAAACCGGAGAATGATTAGACATTTTATGCAAGGTATCTAGTAATTAACGCATAAAGTCAGCATAGTTCGATTCCTCACTTTTAGAGAATGAAAAGTGTCTAAAGAACCATACTTCTACTACCCCCTAGTTTTCGAAAAAATCGCATTCAAAAACACGATGATGTCACATCCGATCACAAAGAAACTTTATTTAAAATATGAAAATCAGCGATATACGCACGTGGTATAATGTTTACATAGGATACAGTTCAAAACGACCGCATTGCATTCCAAGGCATCGTGGAATGGTGGTTTGAGCGCGGTTTTAACAAACGCGCAAGCAACATGAAGACGAGCAACAAATTCCATTTCTGTTGTAATTGGGGCTCGATGCATCTGATTCCAAAAAATTTTAAATGACTCCAAAAAATAATTCTCATGTTTTATGAGGGTATGAGTTATGAAGATATTTCTCTTGTTTTAATTAAAGTTACTTTCGAGTGAAATGGATGTAATGTCACCGTCTTTTGAGTGCGATTTTTTCGGAAACTATTAGTCGTAGAGGTATTGTCCTTTGGAAACCTTTCATCCTCTGGGAATGAGGAATCTCGCTATGCTGAGTTTATACGGTAATTACGGGACACTCTGTACATGTAGATTTAGTTTCATGTGAGTATTATATAACTCATGATACTCTATACAGATAGTAAAACGAAAAAAAAAAAAAACCCAGCTTATAATTTCCTGCTCAGTCAGAAGCAATCTACCATTGCTAAGATATATAAATTCTAGAGTTCGAGACCTGCAGAAAGTGTACGAATGCGATCATTGACTTCCGGTCAATCCGGACGAGAGTAAGTGTAATTGGTGAGAATTTTATACATCTCAAAGGAAGAAACAAATCAATTTTCAATCTGATTAACTGCTTCCGATAAAGCAGTTCTTCGACTAAAAATCTTTATCGCTCCTTAAACATGGATACATCGCAATCAGTGTAGAAAGAGCAATTGTTCAATTCCATTCACCATGCTTGATGTTACATGTACTAGCATACTAGCACATACTATCAAATAATGTGTCTGGGAGGGGCGATTCTTCTTTCGATAGAATATTCTTGTATTTCTCAATGATAATAATTTTCATGTGCGGTCGGCATTCGTTTGTCGTATTAATACTGTAGCAAAAACAGTGTCACAAACAATACCCAAATCACAAACTGATAGGGATAGGGAGCGAACTAGTGTCTAGGGATTAGGGCGTAGCTTAGTATAGTACAGTGAAACCTGTGTATAACGATATTGTCTATGACGATAATCTGCCTATAACGATGCCTCGTTTTCGATTTATTAAGGCCTTGAATCTACGACGGCGTTGCGTAAAACCCTGGCATTTGAAAACATTGCGTAAAATATTGGCTTTATTATAAAATAAAATTATACTTACAACTCTTTTTTATGCATACTTTTATTGTTAGTAGAATTTTAACTAAAATGCTCATATTGAAATCCTTTAAAAAGTTTAAATAATTTAAAGTTCATAAAATACAATTTTATATCAGTGAGTACTTGTAAGGGGAATGAAAAAGCTCTTTAAAATTAGTCCGTACATGCACGCATACATAAACAGCGGAAATGCTCAAACTGTCGAAAGCGATAAGCTGTCTATGACAATATTTTTTCTAGGTCCTGCAATACCGTTATAAACAAGTTTTACTGTCGTAATAGCAAAGTCACGCATCATTCTATAATGTTCGGCGTCTGAAAAATTTGGGCTCAACTTTACAAAGATGGTACTTTCGTGAATAAGTTCAATATATCACGAATAAATTGTTTTTTTCCTCGAGGAAACAACCTATTGAGTTGTCGTACCGATAGATACGAGTACGTTTAGGCAGATCAAAGCTTTAGCTAGAAGCTTGTCGACGAGTTTTGAGAACTGATGCAATAATTTTGGATATCAGTGAGATGAAGACGAACTATCATGCTTCAGCCACAGAGACCTAACATGGATATCCTAAATAACTATTACTCTAATAATTAATTTTAACTAACAACTAATTTTTAATCCAATCTTCTTTCAGTTGTCACGAAATAATTCTTCATTTTGTATTTATTTTCCTACTTCGGGTTCGAGCCAAAATTTTTCTGACAGAAATGGGGCGCGCATAGAATAAGTTGAAGAAGCCCTGGTCTCGTCGCTCGATGTGAGCAGCTCTAGAAGGAAAGGTTCGTCGAAAGCGAAAAGAAAAGCAGTGACCCTGTTCTTCGTGTTTGACCCTTTTGGATGGTCCGCCGCATTTGCACACAACCGATGACCGCCTTTTCGATTCAGCCATTCTCTTCTGCTAACGCGGTTAATAGGGGGACCCTCTCACCCACTTCGAACTCGTGTGTTCTCTTGCTCGTTTCGCTTTCTTATTCATCATCAAATTTTATGAATGCAGCAGACTCCCGTATAAATAAAGCAGCCAGATTATCTGAACTTCAATCCTGGACAATGCAGAATCTAGGTTCGCAATACTGTATGCTGGGTAGGAGAAAGCGCGGTATTGGACAAAATCGAATAAATAAATAGATTCAGAAGCAATAAAATAGTTAATTACTGAATTTTAAAAAAAGCAAAAGGAGATGAAAGGAAAATAATACATTACTAACATAGATAATTGCATATTTTCCCTTCAGGTAGATTCAACTATTTGGGTCATATTAGTGCGACACTGCTGTATGTATAGTAAAAAAAAAGGAACAACATTTCAGCAAAATCTAGTTTATCTTCATATTTAATATAAAACATTCAGTAATAAATATGAAACGGGACAATCAAGGCATTTAATTCGATTGCGGGACACTATTTCAGTCCCAAACGAAGAGTCGAAAATCGGGATCGTATCAGGGAGGCATTGGTTCTCTTCAAGCATAAAACTAAAGTTGAGAAGAAAATTCACTTTTGATAATATTTTATTTGAAATCAACTTTTTACTTAACGTTTTTGTAAATTAAATTTAATTAACCTTTTAAATATGAACTATTTATTTACAAACAATAGGAAAAAAACATTAAAAAAGAAACAAGAAAAAAATATATAAAGGAAACAGAAGAAGTAAATAATAATGATAACAATACACCTTTTTGCGCTCCCAACGCAGCAGCAACCAGTGATTGCATCAATAAAATTTTCCTACAATTAACCAACTATAGAACTAAACAACAAAAAAATTATCTAATAATTAAAATAGTTAGAACACATATAAGAAAAATTAGAAAATAAAAGAAAATACAATCAGAATAGAAAAAATTGGAAGAGAACTCCAGAATGGCGAACTTTTTCAAAGAGCCACCCGCCATTGGAGTTCTAATTTTGACAAATTTTCTGTCGAGGGTAAGACTACTAAGTCAAAATAATACCCCCTGTGGCTCTGAATTTGTCCATTAACTGAAATATAAGAAATAATCCCTTTGAAAAAACGAAAAGAACAAGGATAAGAAATCCAACAGATACTAGAGAATGTAAAATAATTTACCCTCAACCGATATAGAAGTGAGAATTATTATTATTTTTTTACAAGTAATATTCGTTACAAAAAACATATTCGAACAGTAATATTGAATTTCATGAAGGTTGAATATCCTGAATCTATACTTATAAGGAAATGTTTGTGTGCGTGCTTGCTTGCGCGAGATGTCCAGACGAATCTATCGCACTCACAGCCATGAAATTTGGCACACAGGTAGTCGTAAAGGTGATTCAATGCACCTCGAAGCCGGAATTTTAAAATTGAATATAGAAAACTTTTAATTTAATGTTTTGTGTTGTTTTGGGTAATTTTTGGCACGTTTACGGCTGTAGTATTTTTTCTAATGATCGTTGAAAAACAATCAATGCACCATCGTATAGAACAAACAATTTTCGTTCTAATGAAGTTTGTTTTGAGCTTCAAACTTAATTTACTGAATTTTGAGAATTTTTTTGAAAAATAGTCAGTTTTGCCATCGAAATTTAATTTTTGTTTTTAAATTTACTGCATCCAGCGTTCTAATAACACTATTATTTTCAGCTTATAACTGGAACGGTTCTGTCGGATTTAAAACAAGAACGGTTAAAATATCTTTTCCCGTTTTTTTAATTAATTTTTTCCTAATCAGTTGAAAAATATTTTTATCTACCGAGCTTCCTCCCGCGACACTTTTCCGGAACGTTGCTGACAATTTCATTGGCTGACGGTGCAGAGCGCAGGTGACGTCGTAACCTTCAACTGAATGACTTCGATTATTATTTTCGGCAGTGTCTTAATGTGTTTGTGTCTCACATATTTTATTTGCTTTATAATAATCATTTTCACGTTGCAATTTTTTAATATTGTTTCGGATTAATGTACTCTGTATTTTGTACAGTTAAAATGTCATTATCTCGAAGAAAAATTAGCTTTAAAATCAATAATGTGTATCTTTTGTTTTGTTTTCAGAACTTTTTCATTCCATTATGGGTGTTTTTTTTTTTCATTTTGTTGAAGTCCTGATTCCACGGGCAACGCCGTGCGCATACTGCTAGTAATTATATATACTTTTAAATTAAATATATAATTTAACTTGCATTTCAATTATAACTATTCGAAGAGGCAAGTTAAAAAAATTTCAGTTTGTGAAGGATTCTCATCATTCTGTTTCTCTTAGAGAACAAAAGCAATTCAGTTCTTGCAATGCCGATATCTTTCTGAATATCAATGGTATTGGAACTGGAATTTTATATAAGTTGCCCTCTATATCTGGCTTTAAGTTATGAAAGAAAAATTACGCTAAGTTTCGCACCTACGCAGTAAAAAATCATTTGCTACAAATGCTCATATTTCCTGTAATATTCAAATTTTAATACTGTGCTTCTTTTACATATTGTCAAGTCGTCTATAAGTTTCGTACAATTTGGTTGGAAACAATGCGTGTTATAAGAAAAAAACATGCCGAAATATTTGGGATTTTTTTTTAAAGAAACCTTTATATCTTCCCGAATATTCGTATTATTTTTACGAAAATGCATGTACTTATTATTCACATCAAACAAAACCAATGATGAAAGTCTCAACTCGTTATCAGCTTTCTATGATACGGTATGGGTCGAAATCCCTTTTCGTCTCCATCACTTTCTGGTGGCTCCCCTAAATGCTCTCATGACCGTATCTTCACTGTAAAATGTGAGTTCCGACGATAGTATGTCTCACAGTTCTCCGTAAATGATTGCGAACCATAGTATCCATATTAACTCAATTTTTTTCGAATAATAAGAATTGTGCTAAAGTTTAGGACACCAGTGTATATTGCTAGCTTAGTTTAGTTATATTTATTCTACTGATGTGGGCACCACGAAATGTGGATGAGTTGCTCAGGTTTCATATGAAGGAACTCGCCCGCCTAGGGTTACATAAATGGGGGGCGCAGTCCCTCCTCCAGTGATAGTACGTACCTCCTACGGGAGGGGTAGGGCCGTGAGGCTGTGTTGGCCACTAGGACCCAACCTCAGCATTCGTTTCTATTGCAACGGCTGTCATTCAGATTTCCCGTATGCCTAGGCAGGTCGGGGTGACTGTGCTTATGGTTAGTTTAGTTATATTAAAGTCCCATTTTGAAGCAACACATGGACTATTTTGGGACGGACCTCGTAATATTGAATAGCGGTCAGATGACGAGGACGGCATCTGAGCTGCCCCCCCCCCCGGGAAGGTTCCTCACCACACCAGCGAGACGACTCTAACACATTATTTAACGTACAACAGGTCAACATATACGGTGGATCTTCGGTGGAATCGAGTTTCGAGCCTGGAACCCTCCGACCCCGAAACCTTATCACTAGGCCACCGCAACCCATGTTATAAACAGCTGTCAGTTCTTCTAAAATCCATATACTAGGGGACGCTTCCTCTAATATTCAAATGACTCACAAAATCACAAGTTTAATTTTCAATGTGACTAACTACAATTCATACTATTATAACTGTTTAAATAATAATTTCAGTGCACCAACCGGCAGGATTAACTCCCTGCTGTTGCCAAGCGTTTAACCTTGATAAAACTAAATTTGAATGTAAACTATAATTATTATAAAATTGAATGTTAACTATAATTAATATTGTTCTTATCTAGCTCATCAAACCCTATTAAATAGTGTATTCCATTAAACTATATTATATTTTGAACGTTTTCACATTTTATTATGTAATAAGTCATTTCTAATATTTAGTCTAGCATGGTTGTAACTCTATCTTAATCTAGTCCTATTTCCCAATACACCAAGCGATCATAAAAACAGCAAAACGTCTAACAACATTTTGTTGCAATAACTTTCTTTCTTGTTATAATTTTATGTTACCTTATTATGTCTAAACACCACAAATAACGGGTCTTAAAATATGTCAAAGACCTGCATCTGTACTCTGCTATGTACTCTTCGTGTACCTCATTTTTAATGTTAAACTTGTATTTTTCTAGTTTAATTTTTTTTAATAAAGTTGTTCGGGCGTAGGTCGCCGGTGCGGGGCCTCGTTAGCCCTGGGGAGGGGGTTGGTTGATCTCATATCCTACGGGCAGCCATCCAAACTGCGAAAAGAGATCGCGAGATCTCAAAAGCGGGGCTGCCCTGTAGAGTCAATGTCAGTGGTACCGTAGCTTAGAGAGCAAATGGTTCAAGTTTAAATATTTTTAATTTTTAAAATTTACACTCAAATTTAGTTTTTGTTTTATGATATTCTAACTTGGAATGAATCGAAATGTGCAAAAAAAAGAGCCCAGTCTAGCAAATCAGATATGCCCCCTCTCCATTTCCAAAAAATTATCTTCATTTATTAGTTTCATCACAACTTGGGATGTAGATTATTTTAGAAGTTGAAGGGCTTTCTGAAAGATGCACAGAGATATAGTTCCCAATTTTTGTCGAACTCAGGGAAGTGTGTGAAACGACGATATCTATTAAAATCTTGAGGTAAAGAATTATTTGACGATTACAATACTATCCTATGATAGTATAAATGTTATATCGTATTAAAAAATTATATGCATTAATGCATTTTCCCCAAATATTTTATTTTTAAATGCTTTTGTAAACAGCAGCGAAGGAAATGTGATGCAATTTAATTAAAATTTTCCGTGAATTTTTCAACTTTGAAACGAATTAACAAATAAATTTTTTTAAAAAAAATCATTTTCTGCATTTTGTTTTATGAATCACTTCTGTGACTTATTATAACATGAGATGCATTCAGAAATTCGACCATTACGAAAACATTATATCCTAATTACAGGAAAAAAAGGAATTATTTATCTCGCATTAATATCGTATTTTAGGTAAACAAATGGTTGTTTCAGTGAAAAAGAAAACGCGCCAGTCATTAAGTCTTGGATGAAGACGGAGATGGTTTTTTCTTAATGTTATGTACGAGTCTTATTCTAAATTCTACTTACTGACAGAAATGCTATTTCGTTGTTTTTGCGTTATCTTCTACTGTGGAAAATAACTATACAAAAATTATGTTCTACAGAAAGATCATTTTATTGTTTTTCCTTAGAATTATTTTCACTAGAAATCATTGTATGTATTTTATTTTTATGAGTTGGTCAAATAGAAATGAATGAGGTAAAATTGAGGGTACATATGCATGGCGGTTAAAATTAGAAAACAATTAATAACTTCATGGTTATAATTTATGCAGCTGTGTACTTTCGGTAGTGTTAATGATGAACTTTTTGTGATTGAAATAAAAGTGATGTTGAAACATGCATCCGTTATCGCTTTTGAACACACATAAATGTTTCTTACTTACAGAGGTACACAAAAATATTCTAAAAATGTGAATTTTTGACGAGTCTGATGCTTTGGGAATTGACGGTTTTCTGTTTTGATGTACTTGACAAACAGTCGACATTATTACCAAACGGGAAGTGTAATAAATGTAGTATTCTATCTAAGATTAAGTTGGAACTGCTTGTTTCTAATTACAAATAAAAAAAGACGCCTCTGCTTTTAAAGATTGTTTGCTGTCCTCGCATTAAATGACGTGAATTAGCAGAAAAAATGCATATGATTAGGTAATATAACTTTTTCTTCATGGCTGTTTAATACTTTGTATACTTTTGGCGAAAGGACATAAGTTAAATAGTTATATGTTAATGTATCCCTTATTAGGTCAGTAGTGAATATCCCAGCTAGAGAAAAATTTATAACACTCAATGAAAATATAGAAAGATGTGATTATGAGGTGTACGCGAACGGATTTAAGGTTGATGACAACACAGAGTTCGCAGTGTCCATCTTCAGAAATCAAAAACTTTTCAAAACATACTGCTATCAGTTAAATTCGTATAACTGTTTTCTAAGCCGTGGTTGCGACAGTTTGCCGCAGGCTGGGTCTTGGAGCAAGGAGCTAAAATAAAAATTTCCACTGGCAGTCTCTCGTCAATCGAGTCATTAAAAAATTTTGATATCAGATCCAATTTCGTGTTAAACGTTAAAAAGTCTGTTAATAAGGCGAGAGGGAAAGTCTGTTTTTGTTGCGTCAAGGCTCATGCTGGCGTCCTAGGCAATGAACTTGCTGACCACTTTACAAAAATTGCTACATTTGCTGGGCAAAAAAATTAACGTTCCTGCATCTTATTCTTTCCTAAAATTTAAAATTAAAGAATTTATGTTAAGCATCTGGCAAAACTATAGGATGAATTTTGAAACAGAAGCCCGAGTGAAGGATATCATTGGGTCTGTTGACCCTAATTTAATTATTGCTAACAAATATATAATATACTTTTTAACAGGTCATGGCCCATTTGTTTCATATTTATATCGTTTCAAATTAGGCAGCATACCAAATTGTAAATGCGGTTCACAAGGGGATCTAGGCACTATGTTCCTAACTATACTTTTACTAAAAAGTTTCATTTAAATAGACCTACTGACGCAAACAAAACCATATGGTTTAAAATTTTAGTTAATAATAAATATGGACTTGTGAAACTGAAATAGATTTTTAGGATTTTCCGTTACTTATGCAGTAAACTTTCTGGCTGATGAAACGTTGCCAAAAAATATATCATTATTTCTTCAGCATTTGTGTGATTTTTGTTTTCTTCTTGGAATATAGAATTTTAAATGTTTTCTATTGAGTCGCCACATATGCTGTAATGTGTTTAATATCCTTTACTTACTAACTTTATTTTTAAGTTTTATTTGTCCTTTGTTCCCTGTATTATTATTTAATGTTGTTTCATGAACTTTTTTGTCACTTGCTTTGTCTTCTGTTTGGTAGCTCAGAACTTTTGCTTTTGTTATTACTTTTTTGTTTATAGTGTAATTCAGTTTTGATGTGTTGTATTGTAATATGATGTGATGTCTTTTTCATGTTTTGATGTTGTTTTGTACTCCCCACCGTTCTAGTCAGTGCCTTACACCTTCTGAGTAGGCTGTGTCGGCGAGGGCAAATAAATAAATAAAGATGTTAACGAAAACTTAAAAAAAAAAAGAAAGAGAAAAGGTTTGTCGTCAGAGCCTGATCTATACATTTCTACGTCCTAGGCCAAAGCACTTCATTCGGTGCGGTCTCCCCTGGCGTATTCACCGCAAACATAGAGATTGGCACCGTAAATGTGCTACTAATTTATTTAATGTTTATGGATGTGCTTAAAAACAGTGTTTTGTATGGTCCTTGCAAAATAGTACTGAAATTTGTAAATGTTTTATTGTAATTTCTTTTATATATGTGTGCCCTTCGATTGTTGCACCCTATGTTGGCCCTATGGGAAATCTGGTCCTGCTTGTCGTAGAAGATATTCTCAACCTAACATATAAAAACAAAATATAAAGATTTATTTTATCCGCATAAGATTTATGCAGAGTGGTGCCCAGGAAGCCTATGTTTCACGCTTGGAAATAAGTTTAATTTAGTTAGATTCGAGTCCCGTTTCTAAGCAACACAACAATTATTTTGGGACTTCCTCGTAACTTTGAATCATGGTCAGATGACGAGGACAACACCTGAGTTAGCGTTCTCCTCTCATAAGCCTCCACTCCATATAAGCGGGAGGATATATGATAACCGATGGAATTAGACATAACGTTCGAATGCAAGGTAGATCTCAAGTAAAATTGGGGTTTCGAACGCTCGACACTTCAGCCAAAAGCCGAGTCTCTGCCACGAGGTCGCCGCGATACAAAGGCTTTGCATTGAAGAATTTCTCATGCATAAATGCGACCCACCACGAAATAAATGATTAGGATTTAGTTCTTCCATCATCAATGAACATTTAATTAATGAAAACTGTTAATTAAATCATAATAAAGCAGTAAATCCCCCTAATACTTTATAATAATCTGAAAACCATAAATGCGTCCCATATATAGAAATTGTATGGGAACAGAAGGACTTCGTCTCAAGCTTTCAATAAACACTAATATTACAGAATTTTAACTTATTTCGAACAAATGATTGGCACCAACGCTCATAAAACATTTATATTTGATTTAAAAAACCCAATGAAACAGGTTATACTGTAAAGAATAAAGAAATTTAAAGTTCAAGAATTCGAATTGAAAAGGAAATTTTTTAAAAGTAAAGTTTGTTTCCTAAAGTGATATGTTTAAGCTGAAGAAGAAAATATTTTAAATTAAGGTTTTATTGCTCAAAAATTCTTTGAACAATAACTTTCTCATAGTATTACTTTGGCTATTTGTCTTTTACTTCAGCCTTTAATTAAACAACCCGAAGAATTACTTTAAATAATGTTAAGCGACGCGAATCTGACGTAGAAATTTTAGAATCGCAAAACATTTTTTAAGCAAAATGAATAAATAAAATGGCGTCTACGATATCCACATTAGAAGCAGCTAACGAACGAGTGATTTGTTTCTACGAGCAACACCTTCGCTTGGTCCTCAGAGCGGACTTGAAATTTAATAATTCTCTGAGTGACCGGCTAATTAGGAAATTCTTTGGGGCTGTTTGTTGAAATTTCCGCCTGCTTGTTACCGGGGGCTTAGGCGGAACTTTTCTCTCTTGTTAGGGGCCCCTAATGGGCATTTTCCTAAGTCTCAAATAATTAATCGAGGGCCCTATCATGAAAGAGGGCCCTAATTGGAACAATCGCTGTCAAAACATGTGACTTTTCATTCGTCCATTAAAGCGCTTTTCTTGGATTGAGTGCGCTTATCGATTTTCGCTGCACGCCGAAATTTGGGATCCGTTTTCCTATTTGATTTCAAAGATTTTCTGTGCCTTGACTCTTTCATTGAGTTGGTTGATACTCA
>BGPR01003946.1:47588-117343 GCA_013235015.1 Araneus ventricosus
CAGAAGTCAACTCTTTGACGGATTTGCTCCAACATATACCAAATTTTTTCTATCTATCTATTTAAGTTTCTGAGTTACGGTGTTCACATGAGCACGGACAGACAGACTTCAAGTGGACGGATTTTGTCCAAAATTTGAAGAAATCTACAAATTATATGTAAAGATGACATACCAATTTTCATCCTTCTAGGTCTAACCGTTTTCCATTTATCGTGTTCACAAAATTGTGTTTTTCGGACTCAGGGAGGTCTAAAACATGGAGATTCATCAAAATCTCGAGTTCGAATTTTTTGACGATTATAATACTTTCTCTTTGTATACGTCGTATACGAGAAAGTGAAAAAGAACATTAACCTTTCCACCTGCTCCTCACAAGAGCGCTGCACCCACGACTTTCTCGTATGTTTACAACCACATTTTGTATTTAGCTTCGTAGTTTAGTGAAGAGAATTGAGCATGACTTCTTCCCGTTCCTTCCCGAGTTAGTTCAAATTTGGTATAAATCTACAGTTTTGGTGTCAACAACATATGCCAAATTTCGAATTGTTTATTCATCAAAACAAAAACATAACTCCAAAGGGTTGCAAATATTCACTGAAGTATTTGCACGAGCTTAGATTTTTATTTTTCTCGTAAATATCGTTCCCAGAAATTCCGCATGATCAGTAGAGACGCGTTTAACAATTTCAGTGGCAAGATGACTATCAACTGCAGAATCTTATTATTTAGCTTTGCTATTTATCTTTTAAAAAATTATTTATGCGTTTATTTCTTCCATTAGAAACTAACAAATAATTATTTTCTACGGCGAAAATGCGGTGTAAAAATGAATTAATCTAGACGGCATAGAATTTCATGATTTTAAAACAATCAGCAACCGCTGAGCGTTGATTGGAAGATCTACCTCGAAGCGGACACTGAAATGGTCTAAAATCGTCTAAAACATATTCTCATAGCTTTGTTAGTTTTAATGTGGCCGCGGTGGCCTAGTGGTAAGGTCTCGGTTTTGGGGCCGGAGGGCTCCAGGTTCGAAACCCGCTTCCACTGAATATCCGCCGTATGTAGGGCCTGTCGCACGCTAAATCATACGTAGTGGCCAAACGCCCTCCCGCCAGTGTGGAGTGGAAGCTCAGGTGTCATTCTCGTCATCTGACTGCGGTTCAAAATTACGTGGTCCGCCCCGAAATAGCCCTCGTGTTGCTTCAAGACGGGACGTTAATATAATTAAACTAAACTTGTTAGTTTTAGTCTCAGAAGAATGGAACTTTTTTTGTTTAACCCTTAACTGGTTTGTTTTCTCAACTACCTAAGAAGATGACACCTTCTATTTTGGGAATGTTTTCACTTTTCACATTTTAATTCACTTGAGAACCTAAAGGACAGTTGAAATGTTTATGGATTCCACGTAATTTTTGTATGGAATTATAATGTCTGTGAATGACTTTGTTTTAGTTTTTAAGTTTAAAATTGAAATAATTCAATGCAAGTACGGCGCACGGGTAAACCACTTAAGGGGTTAAAACATTACTGTGACAAAAATATTTTACTAAATATGATAAGCAAATAAACTATTAATACTAAACGTAAAGACATAAATCATTAAGAATAAAATTAAAATAAGAAACAACCAAAGCTTCTGGAGCGCCCAAAATGCAGAAAGCAACCAAGAAAACATTGAAAATACAAAAAAAAAACGCCTAACAAAATGAACAATTAAGAATGAGCAATGAATAAGTTTAAAGAATCCACCAGATGAGCTTTATCAAGGCGTCGCGCATCTGAGAGGATTCGAAATAACAACATCAGGAATACTTATCTGTATGAGATTCCGACAAAAAGTCAAGAAAAATTCACCAAGAATTTTGAAATCACTAAATATGACTAATACTGGACCGCGATAATGGATAGACTTCGAAATGTTGTCAGCAGTACATTTATGCACTCAAAAAGCATAAAATATAATTCTTTACGTCATTTAAAGCATTTTTCCAATTGGAAATTTATGTCCATATAACGATTTAGAAGCTGGCTATTGAGCCACGTTTAGAATGGACGTCAAGATGTGTCGGATCGCCGTTCCGACGCTGCTTTTTCTTTCTTTACGAGAATTAAACAAGAAAAAACTGTAAAAACCTCCTTGAAACCGAGCGATTTTTGTCACTCGGTTTAGAGCGCTCCGGTCCTGCTTATTTTGTAACTCCACCGCTGGTGGATGCCTTGTATATTGTAAATTTTGAACGTATATAGAAATAAAGGCTTTCGTGTTTTGACCAGGACACACATTTCTTAGAATTGCGCACATTTCTTAGAATTCTTACACAAAAGGAAGGCGTGAGCAGTGAACGCGTTACAGCATTTTGGCCAGGGGCGGCGATTGGATGGAAAAGTGTGGGTGGGGGGGGGCAAAAAATTTACAGCAATCTAAATGTAGCCGAGAGTATAGGGGTAGATATTAAAATTTAAAAAAAAATTAGTTGCAAAATTATCTAGCTTTCCTGGACGCCATTGCTTACTTTTATGCAAATGTTTAGGCAGCTAAAATAAAATGAAAATTAATTTTTTCCGCAAAAAGTAGCAGAGTGACGGTCATGCACCCCCCACCCCACCCCCAGAATCTGTTTGGGAATTAAAAGTTTAAAAAAAAAATCCCAGAAACATAGCATGGTCTCACCGTTAATTTTACTCCCTTTCCTATTACAATATTACAGAAACTGTGACTTTATTCACTTTTGATTGTCATTCTGTTATCTTTATTAAATTTCATTTTAACAAGAATTTTGTCAGTGGTATAAAAGAATATGCGAAACTGCATAATCTATTATTTATCAAAGATTTTTTTTTCTGCCTTTTCTAGTGAATTTTCTTAAGGCAGGAGAGAAGGGTGAAAGCACCAGGTGGTTGTAGGGGTGAAGAGAAGAGTTTGTATCGAAGGCGCATCTTCAGATATTGCCTTCACGCTGTGAGTGACGCTTACGTGACGTCAGGGCCGACGTCATCTGTTTACCTGTCGCCGCTTGCGACCGAGGGGGGGTCCACCTGTCAGTCTTCGTTCTTTGAGATGAGGAAAATGCCTTCTTTCGAACACTGGCTGTCGTCTTCAGCCCTTTTTCTTTCCAGGAATTCCGGAAAATAAGAGTTACGTGAACGGGCTACTTAAAAGCAGGAAGTGTGTCGGCGCTACCCGTTGAAGTGTTTAAAATTCTGCAACAATTTGAAACTCATTTCTTCAGTACAGTTTAGAATGGCAGAACTATGGACTTATAAAAGCTTGAAAACATTGCATGTTTTTTGTAGAATCCAAAAATCGTAAGTCCTACTGATTTCTCATTGTTGAAGCCTGATCGTTCTCAAATTCCGTCTTCTATCCAGGCTACATTCGAAATAGATTGGTTGTCACGATATGGTGTTCGATAATGATTATGTTTTATTTTTCTTACTCAATTCTTTGTGAAAAAAAAACACAAGTAATTAAAACATAGAATCTTCTATAATCTACAATTTAAATGATAAGCACAAGTCAAAATGCAATGTTTTTCACATCTGTTATAGTCTAGAGAAATTGTTTTATATTTAATTAAAAATATTTAACGCACGATTCAAGTCAAAAATTCAGAAAGGATGACCAAAGCCAATTTGGTTGCTGTTTTTTTTTTTTTCCCCGTTATCACTTTTGTTCATCTGAAATTTCTCACTGCAAATCCAAACATGAAATTATTTTTTATTGTTACATGTTAGGTTATCCTGAAAGACTAAAGTCAATAGTGCCTTCTTCGAAACAAAAGTAGAGAGAGGTTAGGGTTGACATATATTAGAGACAACTAAAGAAGGCGCTTGTTAAGGAAACTTCTTTCATTGTACTAAAGCAAGTACATAGGATCTCAATCAAGAGATTTTTGTGTTTAAAAATAATAAATGGTGAGCATAAAGTCTTTTTCTGATTACAAAAATTTATTGCTCGAAAACTATCAAACATATGTTTATTTTTGTAACCCGTAAATATCGTAGCACAGTTTATAATAAGACCAATTACCTTAGCAAATTCCATTGTGTTCCAAATTTTTGCTTGGAAAATGTTTAACTGGTACATTAAAAACCCCGGAATCCAAACCCCAGGAATCCCAAATTTCGGCAAATCTGGACATCTTTTTTTTTAATTTTCTGAATATTTTTTACTGAAAAATGAAGGAAAAATAAAAATTACGAATCAGAAACAAAGCTAATGTTTATTCCTAATTTGAAAGAAGTATTCAATTTGGTCTTTAAGAATGAATACAGCATCTTAATTAGTAGAAACAAACTCAGATATTTTCTTTTAACCCTCAACTTGTTTGCCGCCGTACCGATCACCGCGTGATCTTTCCGTATGCCTTCACAGTCAGTGGCGGACTGGGTCTGAAAATAGTGGTTGCCAGAAGTCAGTGGGGGCCCTCACATATCTACAATCATATCATTAATTCATTCATATACAGGGTGTCCCAAAAAAGTGGAACTAGAGTTGGGTTTATACTCGGTTTTGCTGCATCAGGTACAGATTGATACTGATACTCGTTTGTATTTGATACAACCTTTTGCCAAGAAAACCGTTTCTTTTAAAGATAGGTGAATTCCCTTGTTTGTCAGCTTTATGACAGTAAAATGAAACTCCAAAAAAGCCCATCTTATAGCCATCTCTCACAAGAACCGCACCCTTTTTGAACAAAGGGCCCTTCAGTCTTTCCGGGGCTTCCGAAATCAATAAAAAATGTAAATGAGTATTGCGGCTAGACTTTGCATCGAAGAGGTGTCCTGTTCCAATAGTCCGAGGGTTGCTCGAAGGTTTGTGAGGTGGTTCCAACGTTCTGGAGAAAGATCGTAAATGGTCGAAAGTCAAAGGAGGCGGTCGGAGACCTCCGGCTGGTCGAATTCCGACGGCAATAAATCCCCAACGACGGATGTGGAACGCTGAAATATGGACCTTGGGTACAGGGCTATTTTATTTATTTGCTTCAGAAAAGCTTACTATATATAGAGAAAGAGTTATGCCTTCTCTCTCTCACACACACACTCACTTCCTGGGGGCCCAAATCATCTTATGTTCAAGGGGGCCCATTTACCATAGGGCAGGCATTTACCTCGGCAGTCCGCCACTGTTCACCGAGCATCCAGAGTCAATACTCTACTGCATTTGGTATATCCAGAGTATTTTACCGAATTTCCCGGATAATCCGAACAAGGGTCAGCCTTAATTAGTTCGGATTCCCGGAGTTCTAATATATTCTAATTTTCACCATCTGTTGCCCAACATAAGTCTGGAACACCAGACACAGCATATTAAATCCCAGCTTTCAATTCTTTAATATCACGAATCGGTGTGGTAAAGACTCTTTCCTTCCCTTTCCCAAAATAGGAAATCGAGAGAAGCAATATCAGAAGAGCTTGGAACTCATGGTTGTAGTAAACCCTTTCCTATCCATCTACCAGAAAAGTTTTCGTCCAGGAACCAACGAATCACAGAACCCTTGTAAGAGGAAGCTTTATGGTCTTGTCATCCAGAGGATTGCGTCCTTAACAACGTCTAAACTCCCTTTGAACAGAAATGGGAGATTTGTATCATGAATCTTGCGCTTTTTCTCTCATCGACGCCTTTTTGTTAAAAGTTAACTTTTGTTACACTGCTTACGTTTAAGGTCTAGTTTCGCTATCTATTCGAAGGTAAAAAAAAAACTTTAAGAATAAAGCTATGCAGATGAAAATTTTATATTACCACTAGCTGATATACCTGAAATTGCTCGGGGTAAATATATTTTCATGTCTTATTACTTATAACACTTTTAACTTAATTAAACAGTTTTTCGCTGCAGCGTCTTGCGTTGATTTTCGTTTGCCCTCTCCTGTATCTCTGGATCCCTCGGCCAACAGCTAAATCGCTCTCTTCTTTTTGTCTCCGTACTTTGAACCACTTCATACGAATCTAGCAATGCACGGAATTCCATTTTCCTCTCCCCAGCATTACCTCGGAGGCAGCAGAAATTACTTCGTGTCTTTTTTTTATTGCCGCCGCCCGAAGTACCATTCTTTTTTTTACGCTCTAGGTTCTCTCCCTTCGGTAGAAACTGCACTCTGTTATCTTGAATGACCTTAAACACGCATTAGGACCATTCAAAAAGTTTCGAAATTTAAACGAAACATCGCATAGTAATTAAACTAACGTCATTGGATATTTGAGAGCATATTAAAAACTACGAAATAAAAGTGGAAGTGAAAAATCTGACTTCGAGTTAATGTCCAAAGAAAGCAATATTTTCTCATCATAACTTAAACAGTGGTGAAAAAACGTGAATGAAGGATATGATGAAACAATAAATTGGCTGAATTTAATTATATAACAACAGAAAGTATTGTCACATATTGCTTTAAAAATGAATTTTGAAATGTTTATTAAAATAAGAGAAAAAAATGTATGGTAATGAAATTAGTATCATTAAAGAGATAATTTGTTGCTCTTTAAAACAGTGCGGTAATCGTTATCGTGCAAACAATATTTCAGAATATATTGATGAAAAACGCAGAAAATTAGCTTAATTTTTGATATTTAATGAAATAACTTAAGAATTAATTTTGAAAGTTGAAAAATAGCGCAGTTGACCTAGAAATATACCCTAAAATGCCAGGTGCAAATTTCATGTCGCTATCGTTCACCATTTTGGAGGAGTTCTTTATAGATTTTCAATGTTTAAATTACGGTAACGATTTGTAATCAGGAAAAGACATTGTGCTCTCTCTGTATATTAATTACACAACTAATTTATATCAACCTAAAACATTTTGTAACCTTTATATGAATCTGTACAGGGTTCAAATTAATTTGTTTATACTTTTCAGCAGTCGATGAACTTTATACAATGATATACTCGTTAGATACAGTTTTTCTTCCTGCCAGCATTCAGTATCCAGGGGTGTAGTGAAGCCGGAACGCCGTACAGTGGTCCAGTGTTGTTTTCTAGCGAGACAAAAATCATAGCGATGAAACTAAAAACAGCAGAGACTTGAAATTTGTACAGTTTAAAGAAAACGGACTTCAGTTGTATCCCATGAAATTTCATAACAATCGGTTGGATATTTCTTGATTTGTATTAATTTATTTCATTCGTTCCCATTGTTCTCTATGGAGGGAACTGTTGTAATCTGCGAAAAAGTTATCAATTAGTTGTATAAAACATAAAAAATATCTGATAAATTTTACCAAATGAAATAAATAGCTTAAAAATAAGATTTGTGAAATTTTAGTAAAGTCTAGTAGGTACTTTTTTTATTTTTAACATTCCAAATATTTGCAATGTTAAAATATATCTAATAAATGATTGTACGATAAATTAAAATGCCTTTCAAAACGATTAGAAAGTGAAACAATTTCGTTAATATAATATAAATGTTGTATAAATACCATTAAATCTTTTAAAAAGTAAAAGAGTAAAACTTTTAAGAGTAAAATTGCCGCAGTTTCCACAAAAATAATATGAAAATTCAGGAAATATTCCAAAACATTTTAATAACTAACTTTTAAGCGTAATAGATAAGGATAACGCTTTTCATCTTGTGAATTTTGTTTTATATTATTTGTTATTTAAGAAAAACTATTTGTGGTAAGTTTTCCTAACTTTATCGTCCTTTTAGCTGTAGCTGAAGACAGCATTTGAGAGTTTGTCACTGAAGCAAACTAACTGTCTTTAAAATTTCAAATCGCGTTCTGAACTATTCCAAAATTTTCGCGTTTTCGGGGAATTTATGTCAACTACTAAATCAGAAATAAATATTGAAATCGATTTAAAATACTTTTGAAACCATTCAGCGTTTATTTCTTAAAAAGTTAAAATGTATTTTAGATTCAGTATTCGCCCCGCTAAATTCGATAATTTTTTAATAAAATGTTCGAATTAATGTCGTTTGAATTTTTTAAATTAACATCTAGGCTAGAACAAGTTAATTTAGTCTTTCAACAGGTTTGTAAATACCCAGATATTTATTTTTGCGTCATTGAAGGAAAAAGTGAAAATTCTTCACTGACATGCATGACATTAAAAAATAAAATAAATGAAAAAGTCGGGGTTTATAGGGGCTAATTTTTAGACATTTTGTAGAAGATAGAGTGCAGAAATGATTTAAGGTAGTCTCAAGGTGTGCAAAGTTGTGCAAATTTTTTAAATTCACTTTAAATTTGAAAATTTAGTGGAAAAAGGGGGATTTTAAAATATAGTATAAAAATATGGAAGATATTAAAATGTCGCGTTAAAAACGGTATAGTTTACTTGCCCTTGAATCGGACATCATGAAAAATCTAAAATTAGACAGATAAAGAGCAATGTAGGACTTTACAGAACGGAATCCGAGAGCTCACTCAAATGTTCGAAAGACATTCTTCAGCTTTAACCTCCGTAAAACCTCCTAAGACTACATGTTTATACAAAAAAATTTATGGCTTTCAGGGTTCCAAACGGTTCTTTACCTACCCTCAAAGAAAATAAACCCATTTGCCGACCTCGAAATTTCGATTTTTGTCGCGTTACAAACCGAAACTGGACCACTGTGCGCCGTTCTGACACTTGATTCTTTTTACGAGAAATAATCAAGAAAAATTGCAAAAACCTCCCTAATGCAGCGTGATTTTCATCACCCAGGTTGTAGCTTTTCGGCACTGTTTATTTTGCTGTGACACCACTGTCAATGTCCTAGGATTTGTCAGCAGTTTCATAGTCAGAGGCAGCAGATGCAGGGGCACAGGTCCCGAAACAAAGAGTGAAGTGGATCTTAAATGAACTTTGCTTAGTTTAAGATTCCGTACTTAATATCAACACTAAAAAGTATTTTTTGGACAATTTATGCGAAACCATTTATTATTCTTCTTACAGTAGCTGAGTCAGTAACCATCGATAATTACAAAAATAAAATCTTATTATTACTCAGCATATTTAACAACAATACAATTGCCACTGCTGCACAACTCTTCAAATAACCCCACCGCTGGGGCGGGCGGTTGGATACATACGTGAGAGGATAGGTCAGATAGATGACCGCCGTTAGGGCGGATAGAACATAAATACGGATTAATATTATATTTTAAAATATTATAATAGCATTTACCGCAAATGAAGTTGATGTCCTTGCAAAGAAGCTTCCAACATCCCATTGTCTCTTTAACTATACTAACTACTACGCCAAGCCTATTCCGGTATATCAAGGACAATTCAAAAGTACCTTCTTGACCAGGCAAAGAGGCTAACTTGGTTCCTTCTCCTTTGCCTGTGGATCTCTCCAGCCCTGCGTTTACTGGTAGCCAATGGCAGTTACGTGCATTGCAGCCGTATGAATGTAATTATACTTGATGGTGCAGTGGTACCTTTCGGCATAACTTAAATGCTGTCATTTTGAATTAATTTTGATTTGTTAAATTATTTTGTTAATCAAAAATAATAATTTGACTTTTGACTCGATCTAGTTTTAACGAAGAAACGTGATTATGCTAATATTAATTTCAATTAAATATTGAACTTCAAAAAAGTGTTAATTATATTTCCTGTAGACCTTATTGTCGTTTATAAAAAATTACACAACTGCGGTTGAACTATGAAAAAAACATGAATGTGTAAGGTTGAGATAAATACACATGTAGGTATATTATTTACGAAAGAAAATTTTAGTTTAATATTGTTAATTATTTTTCATTTATCATTAATTAACCAATACTTTATTTCTAAGTCTGAAGTTCGCAAAAAAAAAAAAAAAAAAATACGCAGCGGAAAAACAGTTAAAACTCCTCTTCCAACATCTCTGGTACTGTATTTTCGACAGCACCATCTTTTCTTCACAAACTGTGTTGTAGAAACGAATGCGCATAGTTACTGCGAGTGCTCAGCAGCAGAAATTGGTACTGAGAAGTTCTCACAGTCTACGAAGTGAGGCATGCCGTTTTTCCCTGAAGATTGAAAGTTTTAAAATGAATTGTGTTAAATTGTTTATGGGCTTAAATATTACGGTAAAAATTAAATAAATCAGTGATTATATTTATACACTAAAAAAGTCGAAGGAAAAAAAAAGTCGACTAAAAAAGTCGAGTTTTACAGTGCTTATTGCCAGGCCGCCCTCTACTGATAACCTGAGAACTGTGACTGTTCCTGCTAACCATCATGATTTACCCGACCTTCCCATTATGTGCTACTGTTGGGTTTTTTTAAGCTGTAGGTCGCAAAGCCAAAACGGCTCGCGTAGCACGCTAATGGGATAATTCACATAGATATCACCACCACTTATTTCGCTGCACCTGAATGACTAGGTAGCCGTGAATAGTAACACGCATACTGAGGTCAGTTACAATATTGCCATCACGGCCTATGAACCTACTACCTACCCCTCTCGTAGGAGGTACGTCCCGTCATCGGCGATGATTTGCATCACCATTACTGTATCCTCAAGAGAAGCGAGAACCCTCTTACTTATCCGGCGATTTCTCATCCCCATATTTGAGGTGCCGTTCACAGAGACACGCTTATGGAATAGCGGAAACTTAAGGCTCCCTTCTTATTTCAGAGTCGTCAATATTTTATAACAAAAATAATCAAGAAAAACTATACTGATAAAGCATTTCATTAAAATTTGCTAACCAGTTAGTTAAATTTATTTTTCTAAATTTGGTTTAAATTTTGGAGTCATGACAAGTTTTTTGGATGAAAATTGGCTCACAATTTTTTCTTTCTTTTTTTCTCTCCAGAAACGGCGCCGTGAAAGGATAAAGTTAAAGCTGACAGTCAAGGTGAGACCGTTCAACGCAAATGGCGTGGCGGCACTCCACACCATTCCAATTTTCAACGCATCCATTTAGGTAGGTCATCACTGGAGGCTCCATGCAAACCACTCCGATTCTCTAGTGCTACTGCAGCTACTACAACTCCCGCTTTCAAAATGGGAACCCCGGCCTGCTTCCATGAGAGAGCCTCACTCCCCCTCCCTACGGTCGCATTTCAGTTTTATGACTTAACACTCCAAATGGATGACGAAGGAAGACGAAAACCCAAACTTTTCGACCTCACCACTCCAATTCTCAACGGATTTTCGGAGTGACGCAACCAAAATTGCTTGGAGCGGTCTCACCGTGAATTAAGTAGCGTAACGACCGGGGGACAAGGGGGTATAGATGCCCTGGCGCCAGTTTTAGGGGGCGCCATGGACTAAAAAAAACATTAATGTGTTTATGCTATTTTTAAAGTAAAATATGACGAGGAAAAGTGAAAAAAAATGACGACTGTGGTAAAAATAATTCACATTATTTTCCGAGCTCCAATTTTCCTCTGTACGCCACTAGCTATATTGACAAAATGCTACTTTTTTAAAGACAAATACGATGAGGGGGCGAAAAAATAGAGCGCTGCTTACACAAGCCAAGCCACTGACAATGAGGGGGGTGGGTGAAAAAATCACATTGTGACCCGGGTGCCACTCACCCTCCTTGCGCAAATGTCCAGCTTAAGAAGACGTGCTCTACAAGCAAGAATATGGTGACATGTGTGTAAAGATGGAGGAGTTCTCAGTTGAAGAATTCTGAATCACCTATGTTTCTTTGCGTGTAAAGTCCGTTACATTAGCTCCTTTATTGTTCTTTAGTTATATGTAAAAATAAGATTTCTCAGCATAAGAAAGAGGACAGAATTCCATATCAACATGATTTGATTTCCATTACCCAATGTCTTATTTCAAAAATATTAAATAATTATTTCTCTTCAAGATTTATCCATGGCCACTGTCGAAGGAGAGCAAAAATATACGCGTCTACTAGCAGCAGGAGTGCAGCGTAAATAGAGGGAGCCCCGCTTAGACGGCTCCTCCCATTGGTGTGGAGCGGAAGTTTGGAGAGGGGGTGGCACCTCAGGAGTCGTCCTCGTCATCTGACCTCGGTTCAAACCTACGATGTCCGTCCCAAAATACCCCCGAGTTGCTTCAGAACGGGACGCCGATATAACTAAACTAAATCCGCTTAGACGGAATGTAGTTTTAAGTCTAATTTGTTTCAGCATTCTGAAGAGGCTGACGATGAAGATCGAACTAAACGAATGGCCACAGGTAGTCAAAACTAAGAAGGAAATTGAAGCAAATTTAATTTAAAAACTGCTCAATTCGGCATAATTGCTATTTTTCTTAGTAAGCAAAAATTCGTAAATGGCAAGAACAAACGAAATATCGAGTTCATGGTAAATTATTTCTGAAAAGAGATTAATAGTAAATTTCGCATTATTTCCAAAATAAGTTTTATTTAGCATTATGCAATGAATTAACGTGACGTCTCAGCCATGCTATAAACGTCGCTGCGCTGGCCATCTAACTCCTCTGCTTACGTTTTCTTAACGTATCCTGCGACGTCAGGTCTTTTTACACCCCAAAGATGCGCTATAGCTTCTAAAATAGAATCAGCACTGGGCATCTGACTTGTATCACGTGAGCATGAATTGATTACATCAGACACCTTTAGGATAGAGGTTCTTAAACTTTTTTATGAACCACATTTAAGTCAGGAAGAATTTGTTTCGAACAAAGTTGGAAAATAAGTAGGGAAATGAAAAAACTAACTAAAGCGGATTAAATTAAAAGTGGCTAACTACCAAATTTTCCTGAAATCCTTTATATAAGATGACTTTATTCACTATTATTTTCTTATAAAAAATGAAGAAACTAATAGAAAACCCCAAATATTTTTCTCCGCGACCCTACATGAGGTCGTGACCATCAGCTTCAAAATTAAGTTTTCAGCAGAAACGAAAACGTTGTCTCCAACTGCATCATCTACATATACGGTAAAACCGAAGCATCACTTCGTAGAAGGCCAGCTCGACCCTTTACGGAGGAATGCTCGTTGGGAGGGTGGTATTTCGAAGTCACTGGAGATAAAACACAATCAGATGCTTGTAATCTCCTCTTCCGATATTATCGGCCACTGATAACCTCGAACTCCAGACATCGCTGCATCTCGACATTCCAGAAAAACGTGAGCCCATCGACTCAGCAACAAGCTCGCGTGGAAATCCTCGTTAGCAACGTGTACAGTAAAACTTCGATTAACCGGGACTGTCCGGAACAGGGCCAGGTCGTCTTCACAATTTTGAGCGCCCTATTAGAACCTTAACTCAGAATTTGAGAGCCTGTGGTCCAACAAAAATACTTACCCGATACAATAATTGTTGAGCAAATAAGTAAATAAATAAAATAAAATAAAAAAGTTATCCTGTTCTTCTGATTAACGCTTTATAATTTTGAAAATCAGAGTCTTTTCAAAGCAGGATTTTACAAGTAAGCTTCCGCATTGCCGGTAACTTCTATTATGCGCATGATTTAAAATTTGTCCCACTGATTGTATCTGTATGAATATTTTTTGAAATGTTTATGTAACATTACAAAATCGATGACTGTCTAGTTACGACCCCTAATCATATCTTTACTTTTAACATAACAAAAAAAAGTTTAAATATATATTTTGGTTCAAATTTAAAATAAAATTAGTATTTAAGTGCCTTTGGATCAATGGCGGCCTGAGCTTCAGCCCGTTTATCCCATTGGATGAGATGGCCCTGACCAGGACTGTGATGGATAACCGAAATCTCATAATGCATATTTATAGAAAAGTGATTTCACTGCTGAATCGGGACGAAAATGAAAATAAAATCCTGCGAAACTGAATAATGCATATATATATTATTTTTAATTTTACAATTGATCAATATAAACTTCGATAAAAGGGTAGTAAAATACAGAAATGACGGATTAAACTTATTTTTAGATGATGACGGATAACAGAAACTGATGGTTAAACGAGAGACGGTTAATCGAAGTTTTACTGAGTATCAAAACAGTCAGACCGAACTGAGTAACTTGACGGGCTGCATATTTACAAACCCTACCCTGATAGAACTGAGGCAGGAAATCGGACAATATGATTGGCTCGCTTCGCCGAGAGCCGATGACGTCGTTCTTTGCTCTCGTACGGAAATTATAACAAAACAAGCGATTGAATGTGGACTTTGAATTAGTTTAGGTTTCCGTTGCTTGGACTTCGCGGATTTTGATCTACGATACGCACCTACGTAACAATTTTATTTATTCTAGCCATTATCCTTTTTTTCGTTTTATTATTATTGGCATTAATAATAATAATTAATAATTTTACTATTATTTGGCATTAATTATAGTTAGATTAGTTGACTTTGAAACATCAAATGAACTATTTTCACTGGAATGACGTCGAAAAAACCCAACAACATTAACCTGTTAGTTAATACCCTTCAAAAAAGTTGTTATCATTAGACTGTTCATTAGTATAATTTCTTACAGTGTGAGATGTTTTATTTTTTATGATATTTTAAAAAATAATTCAATTTTTAAAAATATTACAACCCACGGAAGAATGTTTTCTGTGCTCAACTGTGGGAAAGCGGAGAAGAAAAGTAGGACGACTCTTGTTTTGTTATGATTGCCGTAGCTACGTGAGAGAACTGAAAACGACATCACTGCCCCTCGTAGCCAATTGTATTGGCCGATTTCCTGCCTCAGTTCTATCAGGGTAGGGTTTGTAAATATGCTGACGGGCTATTGCGAAACCTGGGCTACTAGGTTTTCACGAGACAAATCTGACGGTTGCTCTAACTATAAATAAGCAAATGTGAATTAAAATATTTTTATTTATAACATCAGCTTTTGCCCCTTTTTTCTTTTAACTGATAACAGTATCATTTTTTAAATAAAAAAAAATTGTTAATAGTAATTAATTTTGTTTCATTTGTTGTTATTAAAACAAATGATTAAAAATGCATTTTTTCACTTAGAATTTTTAGTTTACCATTATTTTTCATTCATTATGTTTTATTATAGTCTTTTTCTGCTTGTTTCCAGATATTATAATCTTAAATAACATATTTCTAAAACAACGATTTATTTTCTTTTAATTATGTAAACCGTTTCGACGAATGAAAGAAATCTTTGCCAACTTTTGTGTTCTTAATATCACAGAAGCCTGTTTTCTCCTCGGTTTAATTTTTTTAGAATAAGTATATTCTTAAAGCTTACAATATATTCACTATAAACGTGGCCCAATAACTAATTTCTAAAGCGTAAAGATAGGTATATCCTTCCGTTTGGAAAAATGCTTTAAATGACGTTAGGAATTATATTTTATGTTGCTTAAGTCAATAAATGTACCGCTGAAATAATTACAAAGTCTAATTTTCCATACAATTCCCCGGTCCAAATAGTCATATTTAGCAAAATATTCTCGACACTCTAACATTTCAAACAAAAAAAAAGTTTCATTCTTCTGCGACTAAAATTGACCAAGTTATGGAACTTTGAATTTCATAATTTAAAATCAATCGGCGGTAATTAAGTTCCTCGACTGAATTAAGCTACTACTTTTGATAATCGAGGACTCAAGGTACAGAGTATTTAAATAATTAAATGTAATTTAAATCATAATAATAATTCAGAAATAAAAAAAAGAATTAAAGTTTTTAGTTTTCATTTCCAATAAACCAAAATAAATTCGAATTATACTCGATATGTTAACGTCAAGTTAATAGGAAATTCGAGCGACTAGAAAAAAAATTCCAATATTACCGACGAATTCGAATTAAATATGTTCGAAAAAATCTAGAAGGTCCCGGATTGAAGTTCCGTAAGTATGGTCAGTTTAGTAAGGAGCATAAACGATAAAAAAATAAATAAATAGAATGAAAAAAAAAGATTTCAAAACAGAGTAGAATTATGTAAAACTGAATGACTGGTCAATTGTTTAAAAAAGAAAACAAAAGCGGAAGAACTTTTCGAATTAGGTAGTTGTTCCTGGAATATTTCGCTTGTTGATGAAAATCGCATGTGAAGAACTAACTTGAAAAAATAATAATAATAAAGTAAACAAAAAGTCAGAACCGAACAGCGTCGTGACACGTGTTTTTGAACGCATTAGCCTGCTGCACTGGCAGCGGGAATTAGAAGAAAATAAACAAAACTGCAAACGACTTTTAGGGGTGGAGAAGAAATTCAAAGAAGCAGTTGGCAAAAGAAAAACGCGGACCCGTTTCGCTCGATCGGATTCCGCAGGCAACATAAATATCTCATAAATGGATAAGGAGGGAAAAAAAATGAAAACGCACTTGTTGATCACGCCCCCTTAACCTTGAGCGTGACGTAACGACTTTCCCTTTCGGTACGGTTGCGATTCCGCGATATTAGGTCGAGTTTAGAGCAGGGAAAAAGGGAACTGGGTTAAAAAGAAATCTACTACTAGCTCATTAGTGGGTTTCCTATTCCCCCCCCCCTTCCTGACAACAATAACAATACAGGAAAAATTATTGGCGGGAAATGACCCTCTGAGGGTGAAAGGAAATTTTTTTGCCTGGAAAACAAATGCAGTAAAAGAGAAATCGTTTGGAAAAAGAGAAAATCTCTTCCCAAACGATTTATCTGTGAGGCAGTATATATATATATATATATATATTCTGACGAGCGGCTCGCCATGATATTTTTCAATTTATTAAATTTTTGTCTTCTTTTTTTCCCCTTTGTTTCTTGTATGTTTTTGAATTTTTGTCTTTTGTTTCTTGTTTGTTTTGTATGTATATATATATGTTGTAATAATCTCACTTAATTTTACTTTAAATTCTAATATTATATATTTTAAAATCTTAGTAAAGACTTAATGTATTCCAAAATCACTTTTCTTAAACTCCAGTTTAGTTTTATTTCCCGCGCTAGAGGTATATTAAATGTCGCGTTTTGGCATATTTATTACTAAAAGAATATTCTAATTACTTCCACGCGCCCACATCAATCGCGAAATCAGCGACTTGTTGGCGCCATACTTTTCCCTAAAACACTTGGGTAATTTACTAAAAATAGCTATTATTCCCTTCACTTTGATCACGTGTCTACATGTTAATCCCTTATCTGAGAAAATGCAGGGATTTTCTGTTCGCTTTTGACTTGAAACTTTCATGCGATCTGTACGTATATTCCGCCACTCTCATAATATGTTGAATAATAAATAAAAAAATAGCTCTTTATTCGGCCTTTTAATGACTACAACAACGAAAACATTTCATATATATATATATATATATATATATATTCTCTTAGAAATTCGATGATAAGAAGTAGATGGAACTTACAAGTTCCAACATTTCCTGATGGTATGTAATAAAAGAAATCTCTATCTTCATCTTTAATTTTTTTCGTATGGTCCCCAAGGTGAAATAAAGCAACCACAACGTTTAGTGATATAATAATATCAATAACACTCGTACGGCATTATAAAATAATGAGACATAGATACTTTACAATATAAGCTTTTTGTTTTCGTTCCTGCTATTTTTGCTGAAATATCCCGGGTTGACCCGAATTACATTTGTAAATAAATAAGTCATATTTAAAAGTATTTCTTGGAATTAATTAAAAAAGTTCAGATAAAAAGTTGATTTTAAATTCCCAACTTTCCTATATATGTATAAAATGACCATTCATTGTCAGTAGCTGGGACATTCCTGATTTTCCTCTTTTTGTTCTAGATTTAAAAAAGATTCTGGGTTTGAATTAAATGTCCCTGCTTTATTTTTCTATAAGTAATTCATATTAAATAAAGATTAACTAGATCCAAAAGATAGCCCCTAAAGAATTTTCTTCCTCATCCTATTAATATGGTCACCCTAATACGAACAATGTGAATGAATCAGCCTGAAGAAAAATTACTAAAAGCAATAGCAAAAGTATTATTCATGTTTTTTAAATTATTAAACAGTTTGCTATTTCATTTTGATTTAATAATTTGCATATTTTTCTATTTCGCCAATGCTCCCTTCATTAACAAAAATGATCTTCATTTATATCTTGTTGCGCTTTCTAGAATTTCTCACACCATGACCCGGATAATTATGCCAGTTTATTTTTTGGATTTCCAATACAAATTAATCAGTGTCCATAAAAATCTACGGCAAATCCGTGACCGGGTAACGAACATCGCATTTCATCGAATTATGCTTGTTAATCGATCTTTCATAATAATCAAATAACAGTTGTCATTAATATCCTGCTGCATATCCCAATGCTTCTCAAATCCTGACAAGGATAATTGTAAAATTTTTAGTTAATTTTTATGTTTCCAGTACAAATTAATCAGTTTCCATAAAATTCCGTGGCAAATCCACTGTAAGGTAACCACAGGTAACGAACATCGCATTTGATCAAATTAGGTCCGTTCATCTATCACTTTTAGCATTACAGTCAAATAATTGTTTTCTTCTATATCCTATTGTATGCTCGCGGTTTCTCAAACTATGACCGGAAGGTTTCATAGCAGAAATCTGGGCTTTCAAAAGCTTAGACAGCCTTTTGAAAAGACGTTAGGGAGATTCGCCTATAAATAATGTCGAAATCAAACTTGAAAACCCTAGGACCCATTGCGGGTTCATCACGGTCTCTTCGTATGTAATTGTTACGCTCGTTCACCTTCCATCTCAATAAGCAAATCATCAGTTACGTTAAAAGACTGATAAGTATCTACGTAATCGAAAACTCAGCTTCTGAATTATAAATTTCAGAGGAATATCGCTAAAAGGTTTCCCTGTTGAAATGAATTCTGGGAATCGCAGCTAAATTCAATAAAAGGGGATTATGCTTACATACGTATAGAGTACCTGGTAACTTGACGGTTGAAGATGGTGAATGTCTGATTGTTAATGAAGTGGATAGACTTTTCAGATTAATTGTCGTTTGCATTTCTAATCAATGCCACGAAACATGGGGTAAAAAATGGATTTTTATTCGATAGTACATTTTTTATACATAATTTCGATGAAAACAAGTTAATCAAAGCACGATTTCGCTGAATTTTGCTTCGACTCGGCTGTTTTTGCAGAGGTAAATTATAAACAACTTCAAATAGTACAATATTTTAAAATTGTTTTTTTTTCTCTGTCTTTCCTAATTTCGTTTGTAAATGTGAAAAAAGAAAGAAGAAATGAAAGAATTGTACAAGTGTTACGTTTGCTCTGTCGTACGCCGGAAGTTGTCAAGGTTGGGAATCAAAAAAGGTCTTTTTGCCTTCTAAGCTGCTGTCGGTTTGCTGTTTGAAACACATTATGCAATGCTTTGTGTCACTTTTGTTTTAAATATAGTTTTCATGATTATCTGCGAATAGAGTAATTTTGAAATATGAGTCAAATTAGGTTTCAAAATATGCAGGAAGATTCAAAATACTAATACCTTCTAATTTTGAAGGAAAATGAAGAACGTAAGAAAAAAGGGCATTTTACTAAGAACTAGTCGCCTTGATCACCGGGAATATAATGTCAATTGAATCTCTTGCATATAATTTGATATTCATGGTTCCCTTAACAAAGTAATTTTAAATTCCAAATCGTGATAGACATTTAACTCATGTTCTTTCAATGGCCTTCCACCTATTCAGTTCGTTGTCTGCATGAACGTATTTAATGGAGTCCAGTAACTGTCTGTGTCATGTATCATACAATGGCATCATCTTCACTCTCTTATTCCTCTCGAAAATATGCATTTGATTTTAACTTTAAAATTGCACGGCACATTTTACTTCCAGCATCATGTTAGCTGGATGAAAATATGCTGATTAAAACATATCTTTAAACGCAAAAAAGATATATTATCTTAGTTTTCAACCATGGAAGAGAAGCACGCAAATAAATATTTGTTTAAACAATGAAGACGGTTTGAATTGAGTTGCAACAATAAAAAATATTGTTGTAAATTATGCCAAAAATATTTTTAAAAATTTATTAAGATTAGAGAAAAATCGTACGAAAACTTCATTGATATCAATGTAAAAGATAATTTTTTGCACTTTAAGGTGGTGTAGAAATAATTTTTGTGCTTTAATATTTTTGAAAGTTATTAAGGATAAACTCCGACATTTGGTTTAATTTTTAATTAATTAAAATCCTAATTAAAATTTCAAAAAAGGGCCCCGAGGTGCACATTCCCACCCTCCAAAGTATGTTTGTACCAAATTTCGTAGCTCTAGCTCGAGCGGTGTGCCCTGCAGAGCGCCAACACACAAACATACACACATTCTCCTTTATTATTACTAATATAATAGCCCAGATCTGTCTCTCGGTAACACTCTGACGTCACCAACAATAAAACTCGCGCCATAGAATTTCGAAACGTTAAACAGCATTATTCCATTGTTAGAGAATCTAAATTTCAGTAATTTTAACTTTAAAAGAGTAGTTGTCGTTCTAATTTCAAATTTAATAGCTCTAAAATAGTGAAATAAAATTTTCTATCGATTGATATAAGATTTATCTCGCTATGATCAATAGTTACCGAGAAATTTTAAATTATATTAATCATATATTTCAAATTAATTTCGGTTTTTACTAGAAAGTAGTAAATTACGTCAGTGGTATATCATGTGCGTGATATAGTTTGAATAAAGAAATTTGTAAATAAAAAATATATATTTCCTGTCATAAAACATATGTTTATTTTATTTGTTTTCAATCAATGTTAAACATTTCTCTCGCATATATATGTATTTAAACACCTCAAATTTGGCGGGAAATCTCTCGAATGAAGAGGCAATTTGCACCGCCATACCATGACGGGTGATTTTCTAGTTAGCAGAGATTATGAAAAAATCTCCATAATATGATTGAGTGTTCATTAAAATGCATAGACAGCAAGAAGAATGGAGTCAATTGAAGCGACGTCAAAATGTGCATCACTTGACAAGCGTAACTGCTCACTCAAGTCATCAAACGGCACATTGTCTTAAGCTGAGCTTTGATGTCACCTTCTTTTTCCTCTCCAAGATGTGCAATGGACTCCAAAATAAAAGTGTCCCGCCGCATACGACATACATTATGTGGGCATGAATTGTCTCCATCTTATACGTATCTGATATTTCACGTCCACACAGCAGGCCTTTTCCATTCGTTTCGGCTGAGCCCGATTCCGGAAATTTTCTCGTTTTCGGCCCGGTTCGCTTCTATTTACCTTAGTTTCTGTTTAAATAAAAATATAAAACAATTTCAAATCTGAAGGAATAAATAGGAGAAACCTATAACATTTATAGTAGTAATTAGTAAGTAATTTAAGCAGTACTAAGCTAAATTATAAATTGTTCTACAAATTCCTAATATGTAATGATCTGAGGCTTTACTTTCCATTTGAAATCATTCTATGATTTTTGAAATAAAATTTCATCAATATTTTCGACGTTTTCAATACATGAAAAATTAAAAATTGTCGCCTTTACATCTGCTCATGCTGAGTAGAGGTTCTGCACACCGGGACTCTATTTGGGGTATATAATCTTTGTTTACTACACGCACGGTGAGCGACCAACCTGGCATGTGCAAATCCAAATGGTAAGACATAAAATGGATAAATCGTTTTTCACGTTCGATTGATTTTGCAATTATTGCCAAACGTTTGATTTAGTAATTGCCCGCTGAACTTACAAATTGATTCTGCTGTAAGTAGTATCATTGTTCATTGTATTGGTTGATATCCGTAGCAGCAGTGTATGCTAGAAAATCTGTGGCTGCAAAGCAGTCAAGTGTTTGTACCAACTTTAAGCACCTGTTGTAAGATCGCAAACATGCACCAACTTGACACCAAGTTAACTTTTAAGTATTTACATCTCTGAAAGTACCGACTCTTCGTTGACACATTGAAAGTGAAAACAGAAACGGTCTCTTGACCGATCAAGGTATGTTCAGAGTTTTAGCGTTAAAGGCCAGGGTACGCTTAGTGTTAAATGGCAAACAAAGGCTTGGTGACCATAGACTTTCTGGCATATTGAACGGCCAGCTCACCATTATCATGTATTTCAACCATTAAGTGATGACATCTACTTTAAGCACCTTTTATAATACTGGAAAGTATTTGAACCTAGTTTAAGCGCCTGTTTCAAAACTATTAAGCCCTTGATATCAGTTTTAAGCACACACTTATACTAATTGACAACTGAGACACATTGACGATCATAGATTTTCTTGCAACCCGGTATGTTAGAAAATCTATGGTAATCAAGGCGTATCAATTGTCCAGTGACAGCACTGATTTTTCACATCTGGGGCAAAGTTGTTAATTAAGCATGAACCAAAATTTTTCCGTGGCTACTTGCTTCTCAGTATTTCTTTATATTCGTACGCACGTAAGGTGGCGTTTTGGTATTTATATTTGAATATGATTTCCTTTTGCAACCTTTATTTTCTTGCAAAGCTAGTGCGTGTAATTTTGCCATTGTTGTTCAGTTGTCATTAAGCCATTTCTCCGCTTAAATATATATGTTAAAAGAATGGATAGTATAAAGATAAACTTTTAAAATTTTATTTGGGTATAAATAATGTATCTGACATTATTTACGTATCTCACAGAAGGCACCAAAGACAGGCAAGGTCTGTCCTATCTATTTCTGTTTATTAACTGAGCTGTTGTTAATACTGAAAAGGATAAGAAAGAGTATTTTTGAAGTTATCAACATATTAAACAGATAGAAGAACTGAAAAATAAACCCATTAATGAGAATTCCAAGAACATTCGTTTTTCTAACTTACAGAGAAAAAGTCAATAAACCGTGACTTAAAGAGATTAGTTTTATAAACTAACATGAGTCCTGCTGTTTGAGGCTCCTTGAGAAAAACGTTTTTCTCTCTTAAAAAAAATGTTATCCCTCATATTTAATATAATCGTGATGCCCCCTACGCAGGGCCATCTTATACAATGGGATAGTTATTCCGTAGCCAAGGGGCGCTGTTGATCAAAGGGTGCTTAAAAATTTAATGAACTGATTTTATTTTAATTTTCTACTTACAAAATTGTTAGGCGTTAATCAGAGAACAGGTAACGTTTTTTTTCCTTATGAATTACTTTATTTAAAAAATATTTTCATTGAGTCACAGGCATTCAAATTCCTAATTAAGGTTCTCATAGGGCGCCAAATTATTCTAGCTTAGAGAGTTCCAGTTTGTTAAAACTGCAATGGCTCTACCCAATTGAAGACTATGTTTCAAATTAGCTTCGTGACAGACCAAAGGATGGCAGATATGATATTTCTGAGATCAGAATTAGTTAACAGAAAGTGAGTTAGTGGGTAATAAACTGTTTTAACAATTAAGAGAAATAATAAATTTTAATTACCTTTCAATGTTAATTAAATAAGGGTGGGGCTATGCCTTTCTCTTTACTCTTGGGCAACTAGCAACCCATGAGCAGCCTTATTTTGGGACATGGAGGCTTTGAAGCCTCAAACCTACTTTATACAACAGACCCTCTTTTCTGAGTCAATTTGCTTCATTTTCTCGCGATCTTTTGAGTTTAAGAAAATATTTCATGTCCACGTCTTAACGGGTGAGCGGCGCTGATGTAAGAGTGAGAGCGAAAGGCGCGGGAGCGGAGCGTGAAGAAAGTGTCCCCAATGGGCAGCGACCTGTGACGTTTGTCTTTCGGCTCTCGCTTTTGTTTCGAGAATTGACATTCATCACGGAAGGGGTCAGCGGGACAGTCCAATTAGCGCTCGGGAGCATCCACGCTCTGATTTGCGACTACCCTCTTTTTCCTGTGGGCTCTTCCCGGGGGTGCTCCCAAGCATCTGACCCCAAATCCGTGGACCACTTCCACATCACCGGCCCAGAGGAGTCATAGGCAAATTCTGGAAGATCCCTCCGGTGACTTGATTGTATTAACAACCCACTCGAAAAACAAACAGGCGACGGATTTCAGATGGCCATAATTCGTCATGACTCGTAAAACCTAAAATGCATAATGCATGATCGAGAACATCGGTTTCCGTCTTGAAGACTTTGTTGGGTTGCAGAATTAAGCCATTAGAGACCAGTTCTTTCAATGCCCAATCTTTGAAAATTTACCTTTTGCAAGGTCCTCGTTGATGATATCATACCATGTAATTCGCGAGATAATTTATTAAGTGACTGTCACCTGCCATCACAAGAACAGTATATGGGTTGCAGAAATAGGTCTGTGAACACCTATCCTTTCTATGTCCAACCCGTGAAGAGGCTTTTCAAAACAGATCCCTTAACGATTTGGTGCTATATATTTCAGCAGATCACTCAGTGGCTGAATTTTGACATCAGCTGTCAATATCGCCTCAGCATATATCACTTAAATAAAACTTTCAGTGGAAAATAAATAACCAGTCAGACCAATTCAATTTTTCAACAAAAGCTGTATAAATCTTTAAACATAATGGTATGAAATGCAGGAAAAATTATCTAAAATTTAATATGAACTTAATTTCTAATTAAAATAATTAATTAATTAAAATATGAATTGCTCAATAAAAATTTGTTTGGTGAAACACTTTATTTCTCTAAGCCAAATACATGGTAAAGAAACAATTTTATTAATCAGTTTTTAAAATATTCCAAAATAATTGACAAAAAAGGCAAAAATGGTAGTGATGCAAATTTGAATCACTGCGTAGTGATTAAGCAAATAAGTGGAGTGAATCTAATGTAATCATGAAAAATACGATTAGTTCAGGCTTAAGTAAAAGAAGAAAAAATTAAATTATCATTCAGTTTGCTTTTATTTTGATTTTTTAAATTTGCATTCAATTTGGACGAATTGTTTTTAGAGGGGAGGGAAGCAAAGCACTTTTTCAATAACAATATGCGCAGATATTATGAATCTGAATCATTCCAAAGATTTTTATCACCTTTGTTTAAAGAATAATTCATTAACAGAAATTTTTACTTAAATTTTTTTAATGAGGAATGGAAAGATTATGTTAAGTGATTTAATTTTTTTAGCTAGCTATTCTTGATGCGGCATTTTTTAACTCTCCTCTTTCCCTCCTAAGAAAAGACCCTTTGATAATTAGAATACCAGCCTCTTTTGTTTTGAAAACAATTAAAATTATTTTTAATTATTGTAAATAAAATATCGAGTAAAATAGTTTAGAAAAAATGACAAAAGTAATTTTTTAAATCAAAAATTAAATAAAAATAATTTTATTTTTATGAATTTTAATCTATACGACTTAATGATAATCCAATACCAACATTTAATCTTGACACAGCATTTAATTCAAAAGCATTAAAATAAATGCTGATTCTTACTCTTTGAATTGAACTCACTATTCAGCCTATAAAATTATTGAAAATATAAAAGGAACAATTTTGTCAAATTCAAAAGAAGGTATTTTATCATATGTTTCGAAGTTCTATACATTCGATTTTCTTAAAATTTATTTTTATAATTTATAAACTTCCTGTAATTAAAATTTATGTAGATCGTACGTGCAAACGATATTTTTATGTTGCTTTCATAGCAGTGCTAATTTATAAATACCTCTTTCTAAATTATCTATGTAAAAAAATATCTGATTGAACATTAAAACTGAAAACAGAGGTACGTACTTTTGTTTAAAGTAAAAATATTTCTACATCTCATACAGTATAAAATCAATCCTTCTCTTATCAAACCTTTCATTGAATTATATCAAATATTTTTAAAACTAAATATAATGCAAACACAGATTTAATTAAGCTACTTAGTAAACATTCAATCTTCAGAATAAAATTTCTATAAATATCTAATTATAGATTTTTTTTTAGCATCGAAGCAGCGAAAGGCTTTCATTCTTAAAATGTTAGATTATGGTTTTTTGAAAATCATCGAATTTTATTTTCTCTTCAAAATTTCAGAAAGAGAAAAAAATTATACTTTAATAAATATTTTAATAATAATTTTTACTTCCGTGCTTAATCCATTCATTAATGACAAACTGATCGACAAATATGTCCGGATTTTGTTTTGACATCTCTTATTATCTCTGGATATCTGCATTGGCATACATGAATTGTCTAAATAAATTTTAAAGTTTGTCACAGGACCCCCTTCACTAATAAAGGTGCGATGACACCATTATGGTTTGTTTTAAAACTTTCTCATCACTATTGTATGGTACACCAATATATAAAACTCATGGATTACAAGATTTTTTAAATAAAATGGATGGATTACAAGTTTTTAAAAATAATTTCCTAACGTTTTTTCTTCGATAAAATACCAGATTTTCTGAAACTGGACGTGGTGTGTTCTAGATATAGGATGTGGGAATCAAGACGTAACAAAATGTTAAAAACCTGGACTGTTCTGGCTAATTCACCTTGACACTAATGATAGGACGAACACATTCTAAGGGATTTTATAATTTTCAAAGATTGATTAATGCTCCGTTTTGAAGCAATATTTGAACAGATCTTGTAATTTTAAACCGTCATAAAATGTCGTTGACAACACTTGAACCGTAATTTTAATCTAGGAAACGCATTTAACCTGCTATAGACCAGGTACACTATAGAATTGAATCCCGGAACCGAGATCCTGACTCTAGAACAACACAGTTCATAATATTTAGAAGCAGTAAGTTTCTAAATTGACATTATTCATTAAAAAAACCTTATTCTATATATAGTAAAAGGCAAGAAGAAAATATCTCCAGAAATCAATTTTAAAAATTTTATTTAGCTAATCGTTATTTTTTAAAATTTCTGTTGCTTTCTTAACATGATAGAAAAAGTACAGAAGTGGCTTTTTGTACCTTTAGAGGTCTTGGAAGGCTAATTTTCAAGATGAGTAAGCTGCTTTCATAGGAATCGTTTATTTGTTAATCATTTGTGCAAAACGGTACACATATTTCCTTATTCTTAATTTCAATTCATATCATCAAAGATTAACTCATTGTTTTGTCATTAATTGTTATGCAAAGATATTTCAAAAGGTGTGAATCCTATAAAAACATTCATCCGCTATGATGGCATGGTTTAAAACTTTTTTAATTTATTTGCCTTACACAGTCAGAAGACAATACAAACAATGATGACGTAATCGAAAATTATGTCTACAAATGGTAAGTTTCAATGCCAAAAAAGGAAAATTACAGGATTAAGAAACAAGGAATATTGTAAAGCATTATATTTATGACTTATTCACCGAAAAATTCAAACTACCTTTCACTCTGCAATCGTGTCTGATACAATGTAATAAAAATGCCCACATTTGTTATAAAATTTTGTTTTCTTCGTTATTGAAAATCATGAAATCTTATCAAATTATATTTCATCTTTTTTCTCTCGAAATGTTGTTAATAATCCAAAAATAATTAAATATCCTTAACGATAGAAATTCTTCTGTGTGTGTTTTCTTAAAAAAATCATCCTAGCATTTATGGATAGGAAGTTTTGTGTAAAGTCGTTGGAGATGCTTTTTAACAGTCGTGTTAAGCGCATACATTTTTTCAGCTTTCAAAATATCGATATTAGCTAGATGCCGTTTGAAAGAGCATCATGTAACTGTTAAAATCATTTGAGGGGAATTAAAATCAGAACATATAAATCTCAAAATACAAGGCAGCAAAAGTTCACCTTTTAAAAAGTACCCCTTTAATAGATCTGAGTTGGAGAGTTGGATGTAAAAGTCAGAGGTAGATATATATTAATATTATATATACTGGAATAGGGTAAAAAATGATAAAGCTGATGATAAGTATATCTTTTCTTTTGTTTAATTTTATCAAAAGACACCATGTTGCAAATCTGATTCCAAGTTAGGTACACCAGTTTATTACTTTAGATTTTAGTCGGTTCTGAATCGTGATGGAGTACACACGTCTATAATAAAGACCTCTGCGGTTCGATGTAAGGAAGTGTAATGAATAGTGCAGGGTGTAAGAAAAGAACTTTTCAAACTGTTACTTTGTAACAGTTAACTTCTACTTCGTCAGTTATGATGAATTCTTAATGATGAACTCACTTCACAGCTTCGCTACTTAATGATGAACTTAAACATTTGCGGCTATGGCCTAAATATTTAGTTTCCATGAAATATTTTGACGTGTCATAGGACACAGTTTATGTAATCAGGAATTAATTATCATTTTACGAATTTGGAGTTTGCTGTTGTAAACTTGCATATGTGTGCGCAGTTTAATGTGCATAATTGAACAAATTGCAATACATTTCACGAAATACTACCCTATAATATAATAATTGATCTTGGAAAAAAAATGTGGCATTAGATTTTTGTCTGTTGTGTTTTTAAATATATGTTAAATGTTTAAATGTATGTTGTGTTAAAAATATGTATACTGTCTTTTATTAGACTTATTTCAAAACGTTCAGGTGGTGCTCTGTTAGCAGCGTTTTGGACTCATGATCAGAGGGTCCTGGGATCGAGACGTAATTTTATCAAAGATCCGTCATGTGTACTTGCAATTTATCGAGGCTAAACTTCTCCCTTTGAAGTGGAGAGGGGGCATCGGCTTAAGGTTGTCCTCTTTCTTATGACCGCAATACAAATCACGTATTCCGTCCTAAAATAACGCTCGTGGTGCTTCAAAACGAAACGTTATTCTAGTTAAAATAAATTAAATAACTTCAAAATTGGCATTTTGAAGATCATTTGAAAGTCATATAACGCCACGAAAGGAAGTGGCGTAGCTAGGGTAAGTGACGACAGGCCCATAATATGAACTTTTTTTGCCCTTTCTCGTCATCACCAGTGACTTAGCTTATGTAAAGGGATATCGGGGCACGGCATTTTTATCTACCTCATCGTGTTTGACTTTAAAAAGTGACAAACTCATTAACCTTTTGTCACTATGGTCAGTGGCGTAAGTGGCGCTTGGAAATTAATATGATTTTTTCCCTTATCCCAGTCGTCATCATTGGCTTAATAAATGTTAGTGGCACCAGGGGTATGATATTATTTTTACGCCCCCTCATCATATTTATCTTTAAAAATGGCATAAGATCAGTAATGTTGTGACTCCATGACGCCCCCTAAACTGGTGACCATGCGGGGCATCTATACCCCCATTGCCCCCTGGTCGCTTCGCCACTGACGAAAGGCTAAAAATTCAACTTTTTAGGGTTGAAACTGCTTAAAAAACACATTTGTTGTCATGTTTCAATGTTTTTTAAATTGGCGTGGAAATTTTTGATACGTGTGGCGCATATTCCATAGGTATTAATTACTTATGGTTGCATTAATGTAATTAGTTTACCTTTCAATTGGAAAAATCTCCGATTTGCCGATGCAGGAACTTTTACGGTCTTGAGAGAGCCATTCTGCTTTAACTATAACTAGGCTTGCCGGACGTCCCGGTCTTCAGACAAAATCCCGGTGTCCCGGCCGGTTTACTTCACGTCCTGGAAAAAATTAAATTTGATTATAGATGACCAAAAAAGTCTAAAAATAATTAACTGTGAAGGATTATTTAGGATAATTACTTTGTCATTTATTTCACTGTACTGTATGAAAAGTGAAAACCATAGAAGAGTGATGGTCTGCTAATAAATAATATTGTCATCGTATCGTCTTGTCTCGCCAATCGTGATCATGCGCGGTGCGAGAGGCTCTCCGGGCGAGTCCAATTTTGGGCACTAAGGGGTGTAGCTGTAGCGCCAGAAGAGATTTCGCTGCATGCTACACCCACTCGTGTGCAATAACATCGGACTCTCCCACCTCGGCACTAGCTGCTTGCGATGGAGACAAGAGTTGTCAGTCCCTGTCGGCGGTGCCTGTTGTGTTAGTGAGCTAGCGCTGTTTTATTTGTGTTTTAAGTTAAAGTTTATCGTTCTCTGTTAAAATGCCAAAACGGTCGTGTAAATTCACAGAGGATTTACAGAATGAATTCCCTTTTTTGAAGAAGGTATGTACTGGTACTGGTAATCAAGATCAAGACGATAGAGTTAATTGTTCACATTGTAATTCTGAGTTTTTGGTTGCTCACAGTGGTCGATCCGATATAAAAGATCATTTGCAGTCCAGTAAACACAAAAAGAGTTTAGTGCTAGCTCATCAAAACTGACAAGTCTTTCTAATGACAAAAACTTAGACTTAGCATCGAAAGAGGCGACCTTTGCTTACCACACAGCAAACCATAGCCTAAGTTTGAATTCGAATTCTTGTGCATCAAAACTAATTTCTAAGTTTTTTGAACCTAAATTCTCACTCGGAAAAACTAAGTGTGAGTCAATAGTTTTAAATGTCATAGCTCCTTTAGCTCAAGAATAGCTTGACGAAGTCAAACTACGTATTTGTTAGTATGGATGGATCAAACAGAAAGGATATAAAACTTGTGCCAATTGTTGTGCGCTACTTTAACCCTAATTCAGGTGTTCAAGTAAAGCTGTTAGATTTCAAATATGTGGAGGGTGAAACATCTGAAATTCTTAAAAATCACTTATGCTCTGTCCTGTTGCAAAACGATTTGAACAACAAAGTAGTTGGCTTTTGTGGAGATAACTGCAACACTAACTTCGGTGGTGTGAAAAGAGCAGGGCAATAAATGTTTTCCATTGACTCAAGAATAGCCTAGGACGGGAAATCAATGGAATCAGATGTGGAGCACACATTGTGCATAACTGTGTGCAAACTGCAGTAGATAGTCTCCCAATCGATATTGAGCCCTTACTGGTGAAGATTTATAAATACTTCCACATATACACGATCCGTGTAACTAAAGTAAAATAATTTTGTGAATATGCCGAGATACAGTACCGTAAACTCATTCAACACGGGAACACCCGGTTTCTATCAATGATGCCAGCGCTGGAAAGAATTTTACAGATTTTTGAAGGTCTGAAAGCGTTTTCTTAGACCAAGAAATGTGCCCATCAACAATAAAAAAACTTGTTTACTGATTCAACGGCCGAGCTCTACTTGTGGCTTGTCCACGGATAGCTTGCACTGTTTAACAAGGCCATCCTGGGAATAGAAAAGGATAACACTACAGCTTTTGAGGTTGCTGAAGCTCACAAAGCTCTCAAAAGAAACCTGACAGAAGGAAAGGCTTCAAACTTTGTCCCTATGGGCGCAAAGAACATCTACAGGAATCTAGATGAGCAAGTCCGTAATAGTGTGAAAGAAGAATTTGATGGCCTTTATGAAAGATGCATTGCATACTTAGACCTCTGGGAGAATAGTTTTGGAAACGCTGAACAGTTTTCGTCGGTCAATCTGACCAAAACAAACGCTGTTGATTGGGAAAACGCCGAAACTTCTGCTGAAATTATTAATAACGTCTTTTTTGATGTACCGATATGAAAATAAACAATGATCAGCTGTTTGACGAAGTTGTGCTTATCAAGTATTTGCAGTCAAATTGGGAATAGTGGAAGCAAGAAGAGACTACAGAGATGAGATTATTTCAAGAAGAAAATGGCTCATGCTGTTTGGTCACTTCAACGAATCAATAGCAGTCCCCCAATCTGATCGATTGTTGAGTATGCCTTCTGCTTACCTGGACATCAGCACCAGTTGAAAAGTATTTTCTTTGATAACAACGCATTGACTGATGATAGGGATTTGATGGAAGGATCTACGGTTAAAGGCTTGAGAGCATGTAAAATTAATACGGATTAGTTGTGAAGATTTTTACAACAAAATTAAAACAAAAAAAGACTTTCTAAAAAAGTCCTAGCAAATGAAAGTACATGTAAATATTGTTCAAATTTTATTCCTCATTCAAAGTGTTTCTTATTACTTAAGTAACTTATAAATATTAATCATGTAAGAAATAAAATGTATTTATAGTTGTGTCATTTATTATTATCCCTGTTTGGTTCCTAATCAGTAACCATTTATTCACTTAGCACTGAGATATCTCCTCTAAAACCCGCCAAGTGTGTACCCTTAATGCCACTTTTGACTCTCTGGGGGGGGGGGGGCATTGCGGTGTCCCGGTTGCACATTTCAGAAATCTGGCAAGCCTAACTATAACCAGCATAAGTGGAGTGGTGAATCTGCTAGTTGTCGCCAGTTTGCAATGCTTTACGGGACAAAACAAACACTGACACGATTAAAATGCTGCATCGTAATTTCTACTAAAAATAACAGTTGGATAACCACAATTAGGTTACGTTTTTCTTTGTTAAATGCCACTGTTTCAGCTCACACTGGATAAAACTGGTTTCCTGCGAGATGAAAACAAAACTCTGCTGTTCGCCTTAAAAAAAATTTCTTTAATTTCACTCAAAATAAAACCTACTTAGTCAGGAATTGAGGTCAAAAGTTTTCTTGATTTAACAAGAAGAAAACAAAAATGTTGACCTCTTACAGCCGAAAGAAAATAAATTTTACAAAATGCAATTAATATGTACCACGAACTGTCTCCTATCTTCATTTTGTCACTTACAGTCACATTATCTCCTCACTCACAACAGATTCAAATTTTTTTTTGATAAAATAACAAAACAGGTAGAAAGTATTTGTAGAACTTTCAATGAAGCATTTAGTGACAACTTTCTTTGGGAGAACTTTGGAAAAATCAATTGTTAAATATAATAATCTTTAGATAAATCTCAGCTGTTGAGTAAGTTACGCAACAATTTATTTCTAATTTGAGCTGATTTATTTACTGCTGTGCTTGGTAAACTTCTACCATCGACGATGTCTTCACGAATGGAAAAATTTTTGAAACCTATTTCCCTCTGAAAAATTTGCCGTGATCCAAAATTGGAAAATAAATATGAAACTAAAGTATGAATTGGCTGCAGTTTTGGAATCCGGAACCTATAATCATTTTATGGTTTCTGAATTCACTATTGCAAGCTGTATCAAGTTTACTACGCAAAGTTGAACAAAAGACTACTCATAATTTTAGAAAAATGCAACATTAGATTTTTTTTTTCCTTATCAATAATATTTTATGAAAGAAGCTGCTTTTCAAAATGTGTACCTCGAAGTTGGTTCCTCGTTGCTTAACTACATCCAAGTAATGAAGAACGAAATGGGATACGACAACAACAACAAAATTTACTTTTATCCTCGGTGCAAGTTACAGCCTAGGACATAGCATATATATACGCAAACTATAAGTCCAATTTTATAGATTTTGATGTTTTTATCATATTTGCCTTATCCCGACCGCACCGTCGGGTGAGCAAAGTGTCATAGATGTAAGTCAAAAAGAACAACAACAACAAAAAAAACACTCTCAAAAAATTAATTGTGCATTGTAATACATTGCACTCTGGATCTTCTTTTCGCTGTCCTGTAAAATGTTAAAACGAAAATGAGAAATGAATAAATTACCTGATCGTTCTGACCATACATTGTAACCACTTTTTGAAAAACGATCAACAAATGATGTGACCACGCAGATATTTGACACTTTATGTACTCTTTATAAGAAAAATCGTGGTTCTGGATTATGCTCTTGAAATTACTATAAGCTCATTCACAATATAATGAAATACAAAAATCTTTAGTAGATTAGTAGCTGGTATCTGCGATTAAACGTGACTGGAACATATGGAACATTCAAAACCGTCTCGAGACTGTCTCAGCAGTCTCGAAAGAGTTTTGAAAATGTAAGATATGTTTTTACTCTAATTCTGCTAAATTTCTGGTGTTTTAACTAATTTTGTTGAAAGACGAATTCGAAATTTATATTTCCAGATTTTTCCAGGACTTTTTCAGCCATAAATCAAGAAATGAAATTATTTCTCGTTTCAAAATTCTGCTTAAGGTGACTCGGACTTTTCTCCTATATCTTCTTTCCTATATAGTATGGTATGTATAAAACGCATAAGTATGAGTTATGTGAGGAATAGTGCAAAAGATTACTCCAAGATGCTTCGGAAATGACTGACAAAACGTAAAATCTGAATGTACTTTCATCTTTTTGTAACATATTTGTATAATCACAATAGAACCCTCTTAAAATTAATTGCACGGCACCGTACAATTTTAATGAGAGTGTTAGCTCGAGCTTGCTATGGAAATAGGGCCGGCCAAAGGGTACCGTACAAGGCCCGCACTCATCTAGTTCCCAAAATTCTCTCGAAATTCAAAAGTTGATCAGCTGTGTTTCGTTTTCCTTGCCGAAAACCTAAAAATTGTTTTTCCCCCCGGATTACTAGGTACTGCCTCTGAGGCTCAGAATTTTGCTTACAAATTCTACAGTATTTATTCGAATATTATTTATTTGGATATTATTACTTATTTAAAAGTTATATGGACGCTAGCTTTTGCATAGCATCTACATAAAGATCTTTCTCTTGATAGAAAATAAAATAAGAAAACATTTAAGTAGAATTAATTTTGAATTAATCCCCCCTTTAGAATTTTCATTCATCGAATCAGAATTGGTCAAGAAACTGAAGAAAATTATGAGGATGCTATTAACCTATTAGCTGTATACCATTTAGAAAAACAAAATAATTTTGTATTACTTACTTAATGATGTGTATGAGTTTATTTCATTTTGAGTTGACACAAGTTCGTAGCTTGTTAAGTATACAGAGCAATATCCTTTTAGCTACGTCATCTATCTGTGATCCCAGCGTGTGAATTCAGTAAGAATTATTTATAAAATTTGCAAATGCAACACAAATTTGTGCATTTCTATTTTAGACATCTGCTGTTAAATATTATTTCATATTTCGGAATTTTTTTCTTTAATTGAGAAGCCCCGTATTTTCTCTGGCCGATCTTATTTGTGAAAATATTTGGATTGTATGATGCGCATACTACGCACAGAAATTTTCTGTATTTTACTTTTTTTTTTCCCCGATTGCTATTCTTAAAAAAGTACAGGCGTAAATGTGCCTTGATTTCCCCAATAGACAAACCTACTGCAGTTTAGAAGTTTGAGGATTCTCTCTCTTCTCTCTCTCTCTCTCTCTAGATGATCGCCTTTGATAATTTTTTAAATTTTACTTCTTTCGAAAGCATCATTAGAAGCATTAAATATTGTTAAGAACCAATAAAAGGCGTCCTTCATCAAAATAAACTTCTCTCGATAGTTAGGAGAAAAAAGTCACCCAAGTCGGAGGAAAATAAACAAATAAATTTCACCATAGCTGAATTCAAACTCGCACATTATGCTTCTTTTCACTAAAAATTCAATTTTTTCGAGTTTCGCGTGTTTTTTCAGCATTCATTTTTGCTAGAGTCAGGGGGAATTCTCCGTTGTTTTCACAGGAAAGAAAAAGAGGTAGGAATATATTAAAAAAACAGAGAAAAAAAGACTGTGTGCATAAGAAGGGGAATTATTACGCACAGCGATTACGTGCCCTATTCGATTCGGAACAGCCACTTTCTTTGTTCCTTCTCATAACAATGGACCGCACGCGGAAACTGGCCAAGGCCACCCCGCCCCCCCGGGGCGGGGGCCGAAAATGCTTGTGTCCTACTCCGAAGCATCGTGCTTTGAATGCTGTAGTTAGCAACCCTCTAGATGTTTGTATGCCCCATCAGTTGTTCTTGTTATAGTAACAAGAACAATTGATGTAGTAGTCAACAAGACGTAAACTAATTGAATATTCACGAATGACTAAAATGAATGTTCTTGTACACCATAGAAACAATCAAGTTTTTCGTAGGCAAATTCTGAAGTGTGTTTAGTCATGTTATAAGGAGACTACGGTTTTCAGATGGCGGAATTACACTCTTACATTACTCACTTGTGTCTCCCACATTGAGTGATAACATTATCGCCCACTTACACTTCTTCTGACAGACCACTATTTTGGGGCGGATCTCGTGATTCTCAGTGGCGACGACTCGGGAGGGGCAATCCCCCCCCCCACACTTTTTGCTGGAAAAATTAAATTTTTATTCCACTTTAGCTGGAAAAATTAAATTTTTATTCCACTTTAGCTGGAAAAATTAAATTTTTATTCCACTTTAGCTGGAAAAATTATTTTTTATTCCACTTTAGCTGCTTAAAACTAGGAATTACAAAAAACAATAATGGCCAAGAAAGCTAACTAATTTTGCAATGAAATTTTTTAAATTTTATTATCTACCCTCTATACTGCCGGGTACTTATTAGCTGTCTCTAGATTTTTTCCCACCCCCACTTTTTCCACCTATTCGTCGGCACTTGTGATTGTGATTCGTACTCAGAAGACGAGGACTATACCACAGCAGGCATCTCGCTCTCTCTCTAAGTTCCCACGGTCACCGGACAACTTTCGACTCGATTGATTTAACGTGCAACACGCCCGCGTACACGGCGAGTCTCTAGAGGAATCAGGTATCAAACCCACGACATTCGGATCCAGAGGCCGAAAGTGTGCCACCAGGCCGACGCGACCGTAAGAAAAATTCCAGATAATCGTTTGTTGCGGCAGATCAATTTTAAATGCACTCGCATAAGATTTTTTTTTCGCGATATTTTCAAGGGCATTTTATTTACAAGGGCCGTGCATACGAATTTATAAAATGAAAATCAAGTATCGTTTAAATTTCAGAACATCATATTTCTGATTTCATTTTATGTTTTTAAATTCGTTTGTAGATCAGAGTGGTTCAATTGTTTTCGCAGTTGGCGAGCTGACTCACAAGTTCGTCAAACTTCGTATTAGAGTATTTAGATTATGTTTAAAAAGTTTTGCACTTTTTTTTTTTACTATTTAAAAAAAACTACTTAATTTTTTTTCATGCTCGAGACATTTAAACGAACTCACTTAAAGATGATCAGCAGTTAGATGTTTGTTATTTTCTTTTGCTGCAATTACATATTTTGCTATAATTTAAAAATTCTTATATAAAAACTCTTTATATAATAAATTATTCTTAATATTATATATATTAAATTAAAATAAAAAATAAAGATAGAAATTAAAATTAAAACCAATCACAAGATTAAAATCAATCAAAGAAAGCAATTCAAATCAATCATATCAGCTTTTTTAAATTGGGGAAGGGAAAGGTAGGTTCCGAAAATTGCATTGGTAAGGGCCCCAGAAGAACTTAAATCGGTCCTGATCGCAACCTTTAGTTTAAAACGGATCTTATTTCTTTTTATTTTCCCTCCATTATTCGTAATCACTCTCACTTAAAAAGCGTCTCGAGAAGAGAAAATTTCGTCTTTCCTGTATCTTACCCCTAACTTCATGTACACGACCCTACTTAGGCTCGAGGTCTATAGTTAAAGAAGGTCTTATTTATTTATCACTTCTTCCTGAAAACAGTTTATAATCAGAAATATCGGGAATTCGTTATTTGTGATACCTCTCACTCAAAAAGTGCTCAAGAAGCGAAACTTTTCGTCTTTCCTGTGCCTTACCCCAAGATTCATACACCGGATCTCACTCGGCCGCGAACTACAGTTTAAGAAGCTCTGATTTATTTACACACTTTTTCCTGAAAACTGTTAATAACCAGAAACATCCTGAATTGATGAATGGTAATCACCCTCAACAGTGCCGGTTTTTCATATAGGTGCTAGAGGCACTCACCTCATGTATGGAAACCCTGGAGGGCTTCAAAATCTATTCCACGCACATCGCAGTGATAAGCCGAGGTCGGAGTAAGGAGAGGGGTCTCAAAATAATTTTGTGCCTGTGGCTACATATTTTCAAAATCGGCCACTGACTCTCACTCAAAAATTGTCCCAAGAAGCGAAACTCTTCGTTTTCCCAAGCGTCTCGATTTCGCGCGACTGAGCAGTTAAGAGGGACAATTGAGCAAGCGACTCAAGGATCTTTTGGCTCGGGGTTGTGAACCCTCCGACGTGCCGACGACCCCTCGAGGCCAGGCGGAAACTTTCACTCTCGAAGAAGGGGTCCCGTTTCGAAACAAATGTGTGTCAGCCGCTGACCCGTTCAGCTATTTCAAGAACTCTTTTAATTTGGCTAAAATTAGGCAATCGGAAACAATGCTCTACTTGCCATCGGGACCTGAACAGCAGCGACCTTGAGAGTGCCAATCGACACGGAAATGGATCGAGTCATTTGTTTGCCTATTTACACCTCGGTACATTTCGGAAGCCGCATAGATGGTCAAATGATTAAAAGTATTTCGCGAAAGTCGATATACGATTGTCGCGATAACACCGTGGCAGTGCCGAAAACAAATGGCGAAGTGAAAGTATTAAGCAATTTTTTTTCTTCTAAACCATTAGATGTCTCGACGGTTTCGTAGCGACCGGGTGGGAGGCAAAGGTGCACCATTTTGATGCAACATGAAAATAAAATATTAGTACATTTATATCATATATCGCAGTCAAGTATGCTGAGAAGGGGTGGCCGGGGCCTCCCCTGTCGGGGATTCTGGGCTCCCTCCCGTCGGGGCAAATTTTTGTACCCCGCTCACGCAACGGACTATTCAACTAGTACGTAAATAAAGACCTGGCGAAAATTTGAGAGGTCATCGTTACGTCCTTCCCCTTGTACAGCACACCGTGGTATCGGGCGGACTTTAACGCCACTCCTGATGTTTAAAAAATGATACCATGCTAAGCCAAGGAGCGAAAAATTATACGTTGGCCTGGGCGCCACTTACTTACTCTCTACGCCATGTGCTTCGCACTAGCAGTTTAACGGAGAATGTATTTTATGTGTAGAACAAAAATTTAAAGCTTGGATTCTTTATGAAAACAAGTGGCTTCACGAATGTAAGTGGCACCCTGACCATGGTATTATTTTATCACCCTGTCAATATATTTAGGTTCAAAACGTAAGATAAACGCACTAAAGTTTTGTCATCGTGACGCTTCCTAAGACTTCGGAGCATCTATACCCCCCTTTCGCCTGCCCTCTGTCGCAACCCCACTGATAAAAACTTTCGCTCGGTCAATTCCTGTTCACGCAACATACGTCAAATGAGCTTCTCCAATTTAATTTTGGAATCGATGGCGTATCTTGCGTAAGAGAAAAAGGGTGTTACGTCACAGCAATATGATACAACGAGAAGTTAGATGTCCGATGACATGAACAGTTGTGCAATATTTTTTTTTTTGGTCTATTTGCGAAACTCTTACTTGCTGGTTGTAGTATTATGCCATCGCACAGAGTAAAGATTTCATGCAGTTAGATATTAGATGATGGACGCATTTATATTTGACCTGTGATTGTTATATCACATAAATTTACTCCATTCTATGTAAAGACAAGAAGTCAAAATGAATTTAATATGTGTTTATTGGAATGACTCTGATACAATATACATGCTTGTAAACATATTAGTTACGTAAATGGAGATATAGCAGAATAATCATGCATTCGTAAGAAGCTGCGACGAAATGACGAAACGTCCATTTCCAAGCATTATTTGTGTTGTTCTCTCCTTAACACTGGCGCTACATCTCTCCACAATGACGTCACCAAAGGTACCCAACTGTGAATTTTATATAATTTCTGTTGACTTTATCTTTTTCCAATGCGAATCCCGAGAGAATATACCTTCGTTATCTTTATTTATCAAAATGGTTCCCCTCAAAAACGATCATAAAATATTCTACATGCATAATGATGAGCACCTATGAGTTTGTGGTGAATTCAGGACAAAGCGTAACTGCTTCTTCATTGTATTCAAAGTCTGAATTAAAAATTATTAAATAATAATGATAAAAAGAACTGCATGACAAGTTTTCTCAAAGAAACGATAAAGAAAAAAAAATACTTGACATTCTGAGGTTGTAAAGAAGGTGTGGGTGGAACGGGGTGACCTCCTCCCCCACTTTCTAATCTCCCCCCACCTTGAAATGGTTTCGTTGATTGGGTCACCTCGCCTCACTGCCTTCGCCACTTGCCGTTGTGTGACGTAATAACTCAATTCCGCCTCCCCTTCCCCCCATGAAATCGGGGTTGCCCACGTGACTCGCCACTGTCCGAAGCCAAGCGGCCGGAACAACGCATACCTTTCCCTCTCGGCTGAATGAAAAGCGAAGAAAGTGTTACGGGGTTCCACGCCAGCTCCGGTGCTTTTTCGAGGGCCCCAAGATTTCCGGCCGTAACGCCTTTTGGAAAGGAAATGGACTCGGCCATATCACGATGTCCTGCTCGTCACTTGTGCTGTCCCCAAAAAGCGTTGAGTAATATTAGTCTTCATGCAAAACTTATTCGCTTACCGTTATGCGCGCACTTTCAGTATTTGGGACATTCGCGTAATGAGGCTAATAGTGGAGTAGCGATGGTAAGTGGCGCCCGGGGCATAATATGACCCCCAACAGCTTAGCATGTCTAGATGGCCCCCTGTCCTATTAGCACAAAGATATTGTATGATATTCTGAATGCTGAACGAGATTTCGTGAATATATCGTACCAATATTGCTAGTAAGGCACAGGATTATTTTTTTCGCACCCTAGTCAAGTTTGGCTTGAAAAAGTGACATAAATGCAATAACGTTTTGTCTTTATGGCACCCCCTAAGACTGGCACCCGTGTTATCTATACCCCCTTGCCCCCCATCGCTATGCTACTGTGGGTCTAAGTAAAGCCCGGGGTAAAATATAGTTTTTTCGCCCCTAGTTATATCAGTGGCTTATCCAGGGTAAATGGCGCCCTGAGCATTGTATTATTTTTCGCCTCTTCATCATTATCTGACACAAAAAGTGACATAAAAGCACTAATTTTTTTTTTGTCTCTACGACGTCCCATAAGACTGGGGCCTGAGCCATATATATTCCCTTGCCACCCGTTCGTTAGACCACTGATTTGGATCCTCCCAAACGTCTATGATAGTTTTATATAATTGCACTTGCCCTTCCTCCCTCCGTCTGATAAAAGATTTGTATATCATTATTCTTAATGATTAGGGAAGTTATTCAACTGCCATTCTACTCAAACTTACAGTATTTCGGATTCAAATGCCTGCATTAGTTCTCCCTGAAAAATTCGTTCACTCTATTAAACCATGGGAGTGATCTCCCCTAGACTAACTTGTATACTTCCAAAATAAAGTGCATTGTCCGCGCGCATAGAAATTGAGTAAGTTCGCAATTTTGCAACTTCTGGTTGATCACAGGCGTCCGTCCATCTGGAGAATGCCAGAACGAAATCTCAATTTAGGGGTTGCCATAATTTCCGAAGCGCTCGTTTGCCGCTCACTACAATTTCCTTCGTAGACCGCCAAGGTCAAACGCAATGTGCAATTTGAACCAAATATGCAATTTGAACATCTTTTTTCAACCAATTGATGTACATTTAATGTTAGCAGACCTCATACTAAATTGCAATCTAAATCATTTCGTTTAGGAGTCATGGTGTTCAAAAGTATGCGATTATACAGTCCCAGAGACAGTCAACCCTTAGATGAATTTGGTTCAAAATTTGATACGGGCCTACATTCCTGGTGATAAAACTGTGTACGGAATTTTATCTATCCAGCTATTTCAGTTTTTGAGTTATCGTGTTCATATGAACACGGGGCAGACAGACAGACAGACAGACTTCCCTTAGATGGAATTTTTCCAAAATTTAATACATACCTACAAATTAAGTTTAAAGATCACATGCCAAATTTCATCTCTGTAGCTATAATAGTTTTCGAGTTATCGTGTTCGCAGACAGACAGATACACAGACATAATCCCAACCACTGGCGAGGTTGCCAGCTTGCCCGATGGCAGGTAGGTCCCCTTAAACAGAAGACAATTTGGGACCCCAAGAAGTGTGGGAAAGAAAAAAAGAACTCTTTCTCTATAGTAAGCTTTTCTAAAGTAAATAGATAAAATAGCCATGTACCCAATGTCCATGTTTCGGCGTCCCACAAGCGTCGTTGGAGATTTATTGCTGTCGTAATTCGAGCAGCCGAACACCGGGTGGTCGAATACCGACCCAAGACTTATACGCAATTACAACTGCCCGTAGAAACTGTACTGAGGTCTCTGTCCACTTCCTTTGATCTTCCGATCAGATGTTTCTTCAGAATGTTGCAGCCGTCCCACCAACCTTCGGGCCATTTGAACAGGGTACATCTTCTGTGCAAAGTCGAGCCGCAATACTCATTAAGATTTTTTGTTGGTTTCAGAAGCCCCTGGAAAGACGGAGAAATTGCATCTCTTTGTGCAGAAAGGGTGCTGTTCTTGTGAGAGATGGCTATAAGAGGTGCTTTTTTCTTTCTTTTTTGTAGTTTCATTTTATTGTCATAAATCTGACAAACAAGGGAACTCGCCGGTAGGAAAAGGTTTTCTTGGATAAAACTGTGACTAGGACACAAAATGACATCTATGAAAAGACAACATTCACGCTTTTCTTAATGCGTTTGGGGGGGGGGGGGGTGGGTTTAGAAAAGGAGCCTCAGGCGTATTGGTCTGTCTTTCATGGCAAATGATTGGTGAGAAAAGTATTATTTCTGTTTTTAGTCGGAAGAGGGTAAAGACATACGTAGCGTATCTTGCAAAAGGAAAGGAAAAAAAATTGAGAGGTATGCTGAAATTATCATTTCTCTATTTTTACATTGCTTTTGTAGTATGTATTAAACACTAGCCACATTCGGCTACCAACCGACTCGTCTATCTTATTAATTGTCTTAATTTGACTGTATTAACAAACTTTAAATTCGCCAACTTATTTAATTTTTGTTAAGTTGAAAGTATTAATTACTACCGAGAAAGAAATTAGTTGTGCAAAGAAAAAAAAACAGTAGATAGGAAATGTATTAGCATTTGAGATAAATTTTGATGCAGTATGTTTTTGTATCTATTGAAACTAATGACATAAGTCTTTACATTCAACTGTTAAAAAAGTCTAAAAAACGCGAGATTCAATGAAGATTATTTTTTTAAATTTTGCATAATTATAATCTGCAATTATTGCGCATTATTAAGCTTATTATAAAGTGAAAATTTAAACTAATTATAGCAAATAAATGAATTACATAATCTCCAAGCAGATTATCTTGCCTTAAATGGGAAGATGAGCTTAAGGTCATTGCTGAAAAGTAAATTTATCAAAATAACATAGAACATCTATCGAAAACTAAATTTATTTGAAGTAACGAAGAAAGAATTAAAAAGACTGGACTTAAAGGAAAAAAAAAAAAAAAAAAAAAAGGCGAAAAAGTGAAAATGGGCTGCATTTTAATACAACAAAAGAAGTTTCTTACATTATAAGAATGTATTTTGTACAAATCTATAGTTTTACTCGATATTTATGAAATTTGGCGCACATGCTCTTCGAAAAAATATGTAAATAATTGTAAACTTTTTAAAGTAGAAAAGTAAATTAAAATTTCATTTACTTAAAAATTGAGCAAGATTTTGGCGTTTTTTCGCAATATTTTCAAAAAATACTATCTAACAAAATGATTTTTTAGTTATTTATAATTCAAAAATATCTTTTTAATGATACCAGTTTAATTACAAATTACTGAAAAATTACCAGTACAAATTACTAAACTCTAAATCATCCAAAGAAGTTTGTTTTAAAGGTTCCTGGTTCTTTCAAAAGATGTCCTACTAATGGGCAGCATTTCTCCTTCATACTTTGTCGTTAAAACCGTATACGAAATATTTAACTTGCGGAATTTAAAATCAAATAACTTTAATCATAATTTCGTTATTTTAAACTTAGAAAATTAAGGGGTGTTAAAAGGAACTTATTTTAAGGACTCGAAAAAATTAAATATATAATAAAAAATTAAATTAAATATATAATTATTAAATATTATAGATTTAAATTAATATAATTAAATATAAAAAATTAAATATATAATTATTAAATATTATAGATTTAAATTAATATAATTAAATATAAAAAAATTAAATATATATGTATGAATTAATGTTATGATTATAGATATGGGTGGGCCCTCATTGACTCCTGGCAACCACTATTTTCAGACCCAATCCGCCACTGACATTAGTTCTCCCTGAAAAATTCGTTCACTCTATTCAACCATGGGGAGTGATCCCCCCTAGACTTTCTCGTATACTTTCAAAATAAAGTGTCATTGCCACGCACTTTTCGCGCATAAAAATTGAGTAAGTTCGCAATTTTTATGCGCGTGGAGGGTACCACAACTCCTAAGATTTTATTTAACGTTTTTGAGCACTAAATTTTATTATAGATATCACACAAGATTTCACCACACCTCTGTTTGATCACAGGAGATCGTCCATCTGGAGAATGCCAGAAAGAAATCTCAATTTAGGGGTTGCCATAATTTACGAAGCGCTCGTTTGCCGCTCACTACAATTTCCCTTGTAGACCACCAAGGTCAAAAGACAACAATACTAACGGGAGTAAAATAAGCCAAGCGCTCGCCAACACGCAGTCCCAATGTGCAATTTAAACCAAGTATGGAATTTGAACATCTTTTTTCAACCGATTGAAACGAAAATTGGGCACGGATCTACAATTAACGTTAGCAGACCTCATACTCAATTTCATTTATCTAAATCATTGCGTTTAGGAGTTATGGTGTTCACAAGTATGCGATTATACAGAACAACAGACAGTCAACCCTTAGATGAATTTGGTCCAAAATTTGGTACGGATCTACATTCCTGATGATAAAACTGTGTACCGAATTTTATCTATCTAGCTATTTAAGTTTTTGAGTTATCGTGTTCAGATGAACATGGACAGACAGCCAGACAGACTTCCCGCTGACAGATTTCCTACAAAATTTAATAGAAACCTACAAATTAAGTTTAAAGATCACATGCGAAATTTCATCCCCGTATCTATAATAGTTTCCTAGTTATCGTGTTCACAGACAGACAGACATATTTCCAAAATTGTGTTTTTCGGATTCAGGTAGGTCCAAAACGTGGAGATACGTCAAAATCTAGAGTTCAAACTTTTTGACGATTATAATACTTTCCCCTTGTATACTTCGTATACGAGAAAGTCAAAAAGGTAAAACACAGCTCAATTTTCTGGTACCGGTATATTTATTATAATGGTATATTTATCCTAAATTTATGAAATAGCTGATCAAGTCAGCTAAAGCGCATATTATATGATTTAACCAGTTATTTCATAGAATAACGATTACACCTCGTTACAGAGTAAACTTACCGGAATGATCCATCCCTCTTGTTTATATTAGCTACTACATTGCGATTAATGAATGATTTTATTGCGATTATAATTATATCTTTATTTTACACTTTGACTGTCTATCATCAGTAACTTTAGAAAAAAATTAGCTATTTCTTAGCTAATAACTTGCTAAAGTGTGGAAATATTAATTTATTTCACACTTGAACAAGACTTTATCAGTTATTTCAAGAAATAACATTCTATGAAATAGATGAATTACATACTTTAATGGTAACATATACATATTTAACATAACAAAGGGTAATAAAGGTAACATATACAAAGGGACATTTCAATTTTCTAACCACTCGGTATATATGGGTAGCGTATCAGCATATTTAGTTCGCAAGTTGATATTCACAATAATTAATTTCATCATTATTCTAACGTTTCTGGGCATCTGGCTTATATGTTCATTTTTCTCTACGAAACTGCTATGCAATCGATTCGATTAATTGAACCGCCCCTCTGTGTTGGTGGATAATTGAACAGACTGAATAGATTGCATCTTGATAACTAAACCGATTATATCTGATAGCAGGGTCGGATTTAGCCTTTGCACCGCTCCAAGAAAATGGTAAAAAATTATGCCCCTATTGAACTACAATGTAAGCAATCTAAAAAAAGTTATATTGTCTTTTTTACATTTCTTAGAGAACGTCGAAAAAACAACAATGTAACTCAGTTATTGACACAAATACTTATAATAACTTTTCATTTAAAATATTTCATTAATAAAACAGTTAACAGGTACAGGAGTATAATTCAGACGATTTTTTTTTACGAACTTTTAGTTCAGAGAATTCTCTAATTAATTCAGAAACATCTAAATTGCTACTCAGTTCATACTCAATTCCTAATATACAATCTGACAATCTTGTTTGAGATGTTGTTGTTCTCAAATAGTTCTTGATTATTTTTAGTTTGGAAAAAATACAATCCCCGGATACAACACTTATTGGAAGAGTTAGTAAAATTCTTAGAGAAATGCTTAAGTTTGGAACAAAATTAATTTTTGTTATGAATTTCAAACTTCCAAAGGTAGTAAATATCTTTCTGCTAGAGAACATTCATCGCAAAGTTCCATACTGTTTATATCCGATGATTCTCCATCTGTTAAAATGGTTTCCAAATCTTTGCAGTTAGCCAAAATTAAAATTAAAATGGGAGGTTATTAGATAACGTTTAAGGTGGTATAAAAAATGTTCTGTACCTGTTCAACTTCCGGATTTTCAACAATTTTAGTACGGAACTTTGCTGAAAAGGGCGAAAAAATCGATAAAACATTGAATAACGAAATATCTTAAAAAAAAAAAAAAAAAAACTCTTCGAGATGTTTCGGCTCCTGTCCTGAGCCACCTTCGTGCCGAATTCCGTACCTGTTGGTGCAGCAGTTTCTACGCTGTACCGCACACACACAATATTTCATTTTTAAGTCATTAATTATGCTTAGAAAAATTCTGGTACTGTTTTAGGCATTTTTTTATTCTTCTGGTCATGAAAAAATAACAATTCGTTTAGAATAACTAAAGGGTAATAATTTCCTTCTTTTCGATTTCATTTCTTTAAATTGTTTAATTATTTTTAGTGTGTATCAATGTGATGAATCTTTTAATGAGTGCTTTGCCTAGTTTTTATCGACATTTGTTTAAATATCTGTACCTTTATTATTAAAATAGTTTATCTTCTGACTGAATATAAACTGTGTCATCACAATATTTGCAAGTGGAATATTTGATTTTCTCAACATCAAATATCTTTTCAGAATCTTACAAATATCGGTTCTTAGAATTTCCATTTAATTAAAATTTCTGGATACTAACTGAGAGTTTCGTGTGATGTCAAAAAAACATTTGAAGGAATGCCATCCGCCAGATGGATTGGCATCGAAGTCCGCAATTTTAAAATAATCGTCGACCAAGTAAAGTTCTTGAACGAATTTTGAACGTTGTTGTCCAAAAAAACCATCGAGGACCAAGATATCATCCCTATATTTGTGAGCAGCCTGGGACACATTCATTCAGTATGATGTCTGCTCAGACAAAGGCATCTCCGCTGCCATAACGGTCTCTTCCTAGAATGCTGGAGAAATTGTATTAGGTCTCAAATTCCCTCCAGATGAAAATACGTGGAAAATCTGGGTGAATCTGGGGAATATGAAAACCAGGGCTTGTGTGTGAGAGGAACATTATACCCACATCATGTCGGACGGCCGCACATTTTATCCCCCCCTCCATGTGTTTGTCACAGACTCTCCCGAAGTCTGCTCGGATGCAATGAAATACAATTTTATAATCCTATGTTCTATTTTACATGGAAGCACGACCATCAGATGAAAACTTTAGTCCACATAGCGCTCACTTGGTAGAAGATTATCTTGATAGACAGGATATTCGCTGAACTGTTTGGGTAGTCAGATCTCCAGACTGAAAACCCTGCTGAACACTACTGGGCTGCTCTTGGGAAGGTGCCTGCAACTTCCCAGGAATTGTGTAGGATGCGTTTCTGCAGGATTTGAAGCAATTGCAACAATACTCAACAGCAGCTTATCACAGTAACTGAGCTATGAGAGTTATGATTTTGAGGGGGTACTGTACCTCATTTTAGACTAGTTGTTGACTAGTATTTTTCATATGTTAATGTACCCCAATTGCCATTGCATCCATTTATATCAATTGTTGCCATTCACTTTGCAAGACGGATTGACAAAGCCATCAAATCTTAAAAAAAATTTACCCGAAAGATGCTCTTACATTTTAATAGATATTGCACATTGTAACGTACTGAAGTCAAGTCAAGTACGCACAGTCGTTGAATATAGATTAAGTATTTGTTAACAATAATTATTCAGGGAAATTATTTACAGTTACCATTCAAGGGTTCAATATATTTAGAGATTAAGGTCGGAATATCTCACTGCTGAGCATTACACGGCTGAGTGTCCGCTACACACACGTCTGGACAGAGCTCCTGCCAGAAACCAACTGACGTCTCACACTTAAGAAGGCAAGCCTGAGACCATCCAGAATTCCCACATTCATTATCACAATGTTAATCTTGAACCACATCTGGTCATTCTACTGTTCAGTATCCACATCTGGAATCAGTAGCGAATCTAGAATTTGGGACTGGGAGGAGGGCTGAGGTCATAAAAATTTTGTTTCTTCGTGACGAATGTCAAACCTCATGCCTTATGTAAACCAAAACACTTAACTTTACAGACTTTACTCACCTGACAATAAGAATCATAAAGAACAGTACAATACTTTCGATAAGCTAATAAAAAATACAATGAAATAACTAGACAAAAAATGTTTTCGACCGCGTCAACGCTACAGGTACAAGTGGAATGACTAGAAAAGTAGGAAATTTTTCAAGCCTGTCAAGCCAAAAAGCAATATTGTCACGTTATTATTATTTTTTAAAAGGGAAATTAAGTACAAACAGTTGTAGTGATTTTAAATAAAATAAAGAATTCTGGTTTAGCTCGGGGGGGGGGGTGCTGTAGCCCGATAGCCAACCCCCTGGATTCGCCACTGTCTGGAACAAATCTGGGAATATCTTCCCAACCTCAGGGGGTTTTCTGAACGACTACGCTACAACATGTACGCTTAATAACTATAAATATTGCACTTTCACACTTATCATTCATTGATTTAGTTTATGATTTAATTTTAAATTGGACGCAATTATGTAATTAGGAACAACAACCACGGCGCACGTTTTTAGGTGCAATTATTTTCGTAAAGCACGGCAGAAAAAATTCAGATGCAGCATCGTTCCTAAATTGGTCCTTGCTTTACTAATAATTTGTTGTGCAAATTGTGATATTTAATTAGTTTTGTATAACAAACGGTGCACTATTAGTGAGCCAGTAATCTACAAAATGTTAAAACTGGTTCCTGGTTGCATAACTTCGTCCAATTTAAGATTTTTTTGGTTATAACCATTTAATCATTTTTAAAAAATAGTGACATAATTTTGTTTTTAAATTTTTAGAATCCTACCTGTAGCGCTTTTACGCCTTAACATATCTGCAGTCCAATCCGATCTATGAGGAATTTCATTTAATTATGTTTATCAGTTTTTCAAAAAATTCAGCAAAATATTCAGATGTTTTTTTAGTTTCGAACATTATGTATTGATTGTATTGCCACATATAAACAAAAAAAAATCAGAATCATGCAGTACAGTAATAGTTCTTTAGTTTCGTGAATATTCTTACTATGCAACATAAAAAACTAAAGACGAATTGTGAACGGATTATTTTTAAATACTTTTGCTTAATTGATTTGTTTCATGTTCGTAAAGATGGAATTTTGTAACAGATTTTTCACTCACTTCCTGATGAGCTAGAGTTTTGAATTTTTGTACACTTATGTGTTCTCACTCACAATACACTGTTTTAATATTTACAGAAATTAATTATCAGTTACCCAATTAATATAATTAAATTTCTTTCCCATACGCCTGGTAGTGAATTTGAGAAATAATTGATTTCAAGACTGTACATTATAAATAATCATAAATTAAAAACCAAAAAGTCGAAAATATTAAAAAGTAGAAAAAGCTACTTTTTAGTAGGCTAGTAAAATTTTCCTTTTAAAATCTGTATTTATTAAATTTATTTTACTTTCTCGTATTCGAAGTAAAGAAAGAGAATGTATTGAGATCGTCAAAAAAATCGACCTCGAGTTTTTGGTAAAATTCCCCTCGTTAATTTTTTTTTAATTATGTTTGTCTCTGTCTGATGCCACGATAACTCAAAAGCGCAGGGAGTTAGATGAATTAAATTTGGGATATAGTACTATCGGCGCAATTGTAGATATGTATCAAATTTTGGGCCAAATCAATGAAAGGATCCACTATTTGTCGGTTTGTCTATTCAAAGGTGAACGCTATAACTCAACCAGCGGGAGAGGTCTCCCCTAGACTTTCTCGTGTACTCCCTTACAAAGCTGTTATCCCCCACATAAAAACTGTAGACCTTCGGCAAACCCCGGAAGGCCAAGGGTACTCAGATTTATATTACCTTCGAAGACCGCGGCGAGGCGAAAGGACAACAATACAAGCGGGAGTAAAATACGCCAGGCGGGCGCCAATCCAAAATATCGCGTGTTGTGTGCATCATAGTATGCTGACGAAAACCGAGTATGCATTTTGAACACTCTTTTTCGACCAATAGAAACCAAAATTTGATACAGATCTACAATTTGGCTTAGAAAGACCACATACCAGATTTCATTTATCTTAGTGATTGCGTTTTGGAGTTCTCACGTTCACATGCAAGCGAATACTTAGACCGACAAACGGCCAAGCCGTTGATGGATTGGTCGAAAATTTTATTCGGATCTACAATTCTGATGATAAAGCTGTGTACTAAATTTTATCCCTCTAGTTTTTGAGTTATCGTTTCCACATGAATACTGACTAATAGACAGACTTCCCGCGGTCAGATTTCGTCCGAAATCTGACATATATCTATAAATTTGTGGTACAAGCTACATACCAAATTTCACCCGTCTAGCTCAAACTGTTTTTAAGATATCGTGTTTACAGACAGACAGAGAGGTGGACATAATTCCAAAACTGTCAAGGAGGTCAGGGAGGAAGATTCATCAAAGTCTCTTAGTCGAATTTTTGACGATTACAATAGAGGGTGTCCATAAATTATCTTTACAACTTTAGACTTTAATACCTTCAAAACTATACTAGATAACAAACGGTTTTCAGCATGTGACAAGAAAACTCGTCAAGTTTTTTTGTTTCCCAGGTGACGCAGATTTGACGAAAAATGAGGACGCCATACGAGAAAGCTCAGTGGTTCATAGAGACAAAGTCCGATACCCAAGTGCAACGTTGGCGTCTGAAACAGAAGGGCTAGCCGCCCCCTCCTTATGGAAAACACTACCTGTTTCCATAAATGACGGATACCAAGCCCGAATGGATGGTCGAGACTGTGGTCCTCTTCCATATTGTGTCTGAAAGTTTCGTTGCACTTGGGTATCGAACTTGGTCTCTATAAACCAGACTACACACTAAGCTTTCTCCTGTGACGCCCTCATTTTTTGTCAAATCTGCGTCACCTGGAAAACAAAACAAAAAAAACTTTATGAATTATCTTGTCACATGTTGAAAACCGTTTGTTATTATCTAGTACAGTTTGAAAGTTATTAAAGTCTAAAGTTGTAGAGATATACTATATTTATATGGACACCCTATATACATTCTCTTTATATACGAGAAAGTAAAAACGAGTTTATAAAGTCGAGGGGAGAAAATTTCCACTGTTTTTTTTTTTTTTTTTTTTTTCGCAGAAGACTCGTTCCTGAAGTTGAATCAGAGGTATCGAGGCAAGCATTCATCTTCCCCTTTTCCGGTCACAGCGTTTTGGTTCCGTTATCAAGTGAGTCAGGTGATTGAGTTCGCTCACGGTTCAGATGAAGAGCGGTGCTTTTTAATGGCGGGACGCGATGCACCGCTGATGAGACGGAAAATGTAAACAATCCCACGAAATGGGGTCAGGCAGCGAATTCCTTCCGTTAAAAAACACATTTTGTAAAGTTAAATGAATTTGCCACCGATTTCACTTGGTGGATTTTTACGAGATCTCCAATTATGAGAATGTGTATATTCCGTCAATAGAAACGAATAGGGAAGATTTAATAATGAAGTAACGGTTGATGTGAAGTTTGGAACTAACTTTTTCACTTTCTCCTATTCGAAGTGAATGAGAATTCCATGAGAATCTTGAAAAAGTTTGACCTCCAGATTTTCATGAATCTCCCTGTTTTAAAACCCCCTGAAGCCGAATATAACCATTTTTGGATTTATGTCTGTTTATCTGTGAATATGATAACTCGAAAATTTAAACAAATAAAATTTGGTATATGGTCTTTATACACCACAATGTTAGCTTTTTGTAAATTGTGGATGAAATCGGTCTACAGGATGTCGTTTGCATGTGCATGCGCACGGAAAAAGATAACTCAAAAGCATAATGATGTAGACATATAAAATTTGGCATTTGGTTTAATTGCTAGAATTGTAGATCCTTATCAGATTTTGAGCTAAATCCTTCAATGGGCTGGCTGTCGGCTTATCTGCCTATTTGTGCGTATGGAACCTGCAACTCAGAAAGCGGAACAATCTAGATGGGTGGATTTTTAAATACGTTTTACACCAGAATTCTAGGTATTGATCATTCTCAGATATGGAAATTTTCCGCTCTTTTGCGCATGCGCCAGTCGGAGATAATTCCACCAAAATAGGAGTGAAGTGAAAAATGGAGAGGGAGATGTTCACATTTTACTCAGCAGTATATAGAAAAATTTTACTTTCATTTATTGATCTGCTGTAAAGACTGATTTTAAAAAAATTACACCCAGGACGAAGATCATGACCGAACAATGAACTCCGGAAAAGCGCTCATCTTACTCATTGGCTGCCACCCCTTCCTGTAGTAAAATCGTCCAGAAGTGCTAGTCTCGGATTTTTTAAACGAAAAGTACGTGGCTAATTTTGAACTATATCCGTCAAGGGATAGACTGTTTGTTTTGCTCTCCGTGCGTATGTGAACACAATAACTCAAGAACGCAAGATGAATGATATTTGGTATGTGGTCTTGATCAAATTTTGGAACCAATTGGTCAACGGGAAATAGGTCTGAAATACATACTCGATTCCCTACACTACTAAACGTATAGCGTTGCGCATTGTGCAAGTGTGCGAGAAAGTTGAGGGGAGAATACTCCCAATATTTTTTTGAAATGATTAAAGTAATCCTTGCAGATTAGTTTTTGTCATCGCTTTAATATTTGAGATTCAATTCAATGAAATTTTGAAAACAATTTATTTTATAACACTTTTTGTATTACTTGCATGTACTTGGTTATGTTTGATGTGCATAATATTTACATGCATTTTCGTAAACATAGCACAAATATTCGGGAAGATATAAAGGTTTCTTTAAAAATCCAAAATTTCTCCGCATGTATTTTGCATATAACATGTAGAGTTTTCAAACAAATTGTACGAAACCTACAGAATACTTGTCATTATGTAAAAAAAGTATTGCATTAAAATTTGAATTAAATACTTTGAATATTATAAGAAATATAAGAATTTGTGATAAATACTTTTTTACTGCACATGTGCGAAACGTAGCGTAATTTTTCTTTCATGACATAAGAGCCAGATATATAGGCCAACTTATATGAAAATTCCAGTTCAATACCATTAGAATTCAGAAAGATATCGGCAACTTGGTGAATTTCGGTACACTCCAAGAGAGGCTTAATGAAGAGGGTTCTTGCACAAACTGATATTTTTTAACCCTTCAACCCGCTGGAACGTAGGAAGTCGCTCTCTGATGACTATTCTATAACCGGCTCCGTCGCAGAAAGTCGTTCTTCGATTATTACTCTTAAAACCGGCTCCGGCGTAGAAAGTTGCTGTCTGTTTATTACCCGAAAACCGGCTCCGAAACATTTGCGTTCACCATTTAGCTACAGAGAGGCCGTTTTCAAAGCATTCAGCTGAAATATTTTTGCCGTTCAATGGGTTAAGTTTGAATCTTGGAATAGTTATATTGAATTTTATGAAGGTTGAATATCCTGAATACTCATGTATACTTATAACTTAAATACATGATTTAAATTACAGTTCGACGATTACTATTGAAGCTTAAAAAACATCAGTAAATATTGTAATTATAAAATTAGAAATTATTCAACAGACTGGCTAGAATAGAGTAGTGTCTCGAATTGTAAGCAGCAAAATTTCTTCCTTACACGAATAGCCTCGCTTCCCAACTGCACTACCGCGACTTGTGATCTAATTGTTGTTTTGGAGGATAGACATATCGAATGTTGCCAATAAGTGGTTTAGAAATTTCTTTAATCCGTATTTTAAAAAATATATTTATTAAGGGGCTGCAGATGCCTCGTGTACCCAGTTTCATCGCCTTACTATATATTTAATGTTTATATTATTGATGGGAGAAGTCCCAGAAAAACTTTTAGAAACAGGTTATTAAGAAAAGAAAGCGTTTCTCCTCTTTTCGTGTTATTTGATGATGAGATCTTGGAATCACCTGTTCGCTTTTCCCCTTTATTAGCAATTAACTTAGCCATTACACAGGATGTAACTAAACTGATGACCATAAGTTTAATGAGTGATAGAACTCACCAAAACAATTTTCCATTTTCACCACGCATGCGCCCTCTCGCTGCTCGCCGCTTGCTTTTCGACCCCACATTTTATTCTGAAATTTGTTTGCTTTAGCGCGTTCCATCACCCCTTAAAGTTATGACCAACAGTTTAGTTACTACATAGGGCGATATTGTAAGACAGGGAGTATAGCTTTCTGCAGTGTGTTTGTAGGATAAAGAGATTAGTTGCACGGGTGGAGTGAAACCGTAATGGTTTAATGGTACAGCATCAGTACTAGTCCACGTACAATGAAAGAAATTATACTGGTACAGCGTTTGTTCCGCCCATAAAGAAGAGGTTAAAAAACATCGACCATCATTTAGTGATTTTCCTTCTAGATCCTGCAAAAAATGCATTTTACGTTCGAGTACCATGGTTGACATACTTATTGCAAGAAGAAAGGCCAGAATGACACCACGAATAACACTTAATCGTCTTTTTCTTACAAGATATCCTCATGTTTTGATCTTCTTGTTCGTGCTCCTCATAAGTGGACTACGCGACGGCGCCTGACTGAAAAGACAATTCATGATCAGGAACCTGCTCGGTTTTGAGGAAGTTTCAAGCGAATAGCCAGAGGAGCGATTTGACTTGTTTTAAAATTTGTGTTGCAATTACATCTGTGACACTGATTGCAACTGTTAACCGCTAGCATTGTGTTATGTCTTGACGCTAGATCGGACTTGCTATTCCTGTGAAATATACAAAAAATATTTTTTTTCCTCCAGAATTTATTTTATATTTTTTTTATCTGTGTTTCCGGATTATGTTTAAATTCAGAGAAATCTGTTTGGATATAGTTATGAAAACGTTGAATTTTGCTGATGGTATTCTGGTCTCTTCTCCTGGAAAAATTTTTCGGACTAAGACATCTATCTATTAATGGGTGGTTAAATAATAACAATCAAATATTGGGACAGTTTCTGCATATTCCCACCCTATCCTTGTTCAAAGTCATTGCATATAATAATATCCAAACAATATCTCTAATTTTCAATATCATTTCGATTTGCACGTCAAGTGATTAATGAGTCAGAAATCATGTAACCCAGCAACCTACTTCTTGTAAAGTCCGTAAACTGATTTCGACGACTTTAGTTTCAGTTGAGGAAGAGTAGCAAAACATGAAATATAATATCGTGAGGCAAATGCTATACCTATGCAGAGTGTATTTTTAGTGTACAGACAACACCCAATAATTATATATCGAAGGCTGTTGTAGTTTGTAAGTGGCAAAAGTGAAAAACAGAGCTCTCAGAGCAGGTGTGTGCCAGAGGGGTCCAGGGGTCCACCGCCGTGGCAAATTTTTGTACACCGTTCACGCAACGGACTATTCAGCTAGTAGATAAATAAAGATCTGGTGGAAATTTGAGAGTGTCATCAGTACGCCCCTTACCCCGTATAGCAGGTCATGCCTCCTCGTCGGGCGGACTCTAACACCACTCCTGCCTCAGAGAGTTATGTAATTTCGTAACTACCGAGTTTATTAAGCAGTTGTATACCTTCTTCTCTCAGCCATAGAGTATAAATACAAAACAATAGCCTTTTCAACATTAGGTTATTTGCATACATCATTGTACATTTTTGGAGTATAAATAACGCAAGATTGTATCGATGCGGGCTGTTGTATTATGAAGTGGCAAAGTTTAAAGTAAGAAACTCCTCACATTTCGCAGCTTTTGAGTCTGATTTAGATCTTGCGTACCTGCTTCTCTCTGTCGTGTAATATAAACACTCAATTAGTCTCTTGATCAATGGGCTGTCTGTACACACCAGTATGCATTCTTAGGGTGCAAAATCGCAAGATTGTTCGATGTGTGCTGTTGTAATGATGAAGTGACAAAGTTTAGAGTAAGAGAGCCCTCACATTTTGTAGCCGTTGAGTTTTCATTTAGAGTCTGCGTACCTGCTTCTCTCTGCCGTATAGTATAAACACAGCATTTGGTCTTTTGATCATTAGGCTGTCTGCATACACCTAACCTCTTAAAAAGAGTCACAATGACTCTTGGCACGGGGACGTGTTAGTGGTGTTATGTATACATACACCAGTACGACTTCGTCTGACTCAAACATCGCAAGATTGTTTCGATATGTGCTGTTGCATTCATGAAGTGGCAAAGACTAGAGTAAAAGAGCCCTCACATTTCGTAGCCGTTGAGTTTTCATTTAGAGTCTGCGTACCTGCTTCTCTCTGCCGTAGAGAGCGCTTTAGCCCCTTAATCATTAGGTTGTCTGCAAACACCAGTATGCATTCTTAGGGAACAAACAATGCAAAATGGTTTTGTTTCGATTCGTGCCGTCGTATTTGGGAAGTGGGAAAGGTGAAAGTGACGCAGCGATGGCCCATTTCCTGGCGAGGAGGAAGGAAGGAAGGCAGTCGATTATTTTCACTACCAATGTTAGTTGACCGGAACTTCCTCAAGTGTGTCGCTGGGTCAGCGCCTACTTTCTCTTCTGCCGGCCCCAAATCGTGGGTGAAAGCCTCTGGAATGGCCCACGGGGCACGACCTGCATAAGAAAGAGTTTCATTATCAGCAGGTAAACGGAGGAGGCTCTCACCACTTAATGACCACGGACCGAGTGGTGAATGCATAACATTGCCGTTAGATAAATCTATTAAAAAAGTTAAACCGTTTGCGGTTCGCACCATTCAAATGCGTCACATAAGAAGGTAACAAAAATAAGCAAGAATTTTGAAACGAGATCAACGAAAAGGCACGGAGAGTCTTATGCAATAATAATGTAATTGTATATTTAATGGTTTTTTAATACCATTGCCGTTTTTTTTTTCGGAATTCTACTTCCCTTAGTTTTGATTTCTGGGTGACTTGATTTGATATCAGTTAAGTTAACATCTAAGAATAAGAAACCTTTCTCACAGGTATCAGCAGTCGATCTTTTCAGAAAGAATAATTAAAATAGTTAAGGGTGAGTGAGTCAGTTAGGATTTTATGGCGCAAGAACCACTTTTGGCCATACTGCGCCAATCATATGGTTGGAGATGGTAAAGGATTTGAATGGAAACGAACTTATATTTTCAAACAAGAAATCACGTGTCCAAAACGGGGCAAGATTGGATAACTTTCATCACGATTTTCTTTGTTTTACCGCCGAAAGAAAATAAATTGGACGTAATATTATGCACTAAGGATACAACTCAGAAGCAGCATTTTGAGATATAACTGCTTATTGCTGAACAAATTTTGATGCTACATTTTCCCCAAATAAATTATTATATTTTTAGTAACCTGTTATGCTACGTACTACAGTTGTTTCAATTTTGCACCGCAAATTGTACATACATAGATAGAGTTTACAATAGTGAAATAGAACTCCAGAAATTGGGAGCTGATTCCTCGTTCTATAACTGCGTCCGATAACTAATAAAACTAGCGATCGTTTCCACCATTTTGATTGTATAAACCATCTTAGTAGCGGTGGTGAAAAGCAAAATAAATTCGTTCACAGGAGGCACCTGTCAAATGCACTGAGTGGCGGGTCGACATTCGGGCCGCAGACCCGCAGCATCCCCTGAAACTATTTTCGAAACTTGTACTATTTTCGATTTTAATCTTATTTGGTTACTTTACCAACGGAAAGCTAAGTGATTAATAAAAATGAGGGTAAAAATAAAAACAAAGAAAGATTACTGAAAATGAATCAACAACATAGGAGAGACGCAGGATTGGACTGCACATCGAATAACACTAAAAAACATCAAAATTCACTCACTGCGCGTTGCTAAGTGACGCATTGGTAGAGGAAAAGCGCCATTTTCTTCCGTTGAGCTTAGCGGTGATAGAGTTGGGATTATCACAGCTTTTTCGCTTATTATGCTTATGCTTTTTTCCTTCTCTCTCCCATCCAAGGCCCGTCATCGTTCTCTTCATTTGTGATTCTTCTCGTTTCCTCTCTTGCTAATATAACTGAACTGTTATATATAATACAATACATCGACATCAAATTTATGAAATCAACATACAGTCACTGAAAAATGTAATTTTGGATGCGTTTATGGAATTTTTAAAGATACCAATCGAAACCACTTAACCGTATAGGCACAATCATTTTTGACAACTCTTTATAAGAGACATCCTTATGTGGAAATACACGGATTGAATATCAAGTCGAAGAAGATCACACTACTGGTGCACGCTAAGTCTGCCTTTGTGGGCCAAACGTCCTTCCTCTGATGTGGAGCAGAAGTTTGGAGAGGAAGTGCCAGCTCAGGTATCGTCGTCGTCATCTGGCCGCGGTTCAAAATTATGAGGTCTGTCCCAAAATAGCCCACGTGTTGTTTCAAAACGGGACGTAAATATAACTAAGGCTAAACTCCTCTAAACTGTGTGAAAGCAGCTAATTATTATTTCTAAAGTACTGCAGGAATTGCAAAGGTGTTAAGAAACGGGCCAACCTGCACATTTTATGACAGAACGCTTTATCTCATATGTTACGACTTTTTAGCTCAAACTCTCTCCGCCCTATTTTAATTTATGGCAATAAGGCAAAAAATAAAACTTTAAATCATGAGTTTAAATTCCATGAAAATTTCAATTTCAAAATTCTGTGAGAGGTATTAGGTAGAAAACTGGAAAGCTATTTTGGACCTTTCAAGTCAAAAGTTTATCTTGGTGGTTCTGCAAATCAGTCTATCTTCCAAGATGCGCATGCTTGAACGACTTTTCAAAATTTGTGTTTCGCAGCCCTTTCCAGTTGGTTGGGGTTTTAGGATTCGTTATCAAATGTCATTATACTTTCTGCGAACGTCAATCAAATGATTTTTTTTCGAGAGAAAATTCTAGAATACTCCTACGAATCTCGATATCATTTTTGAATGGAGACAAAACTTTTATATTGGATGTTTTGGCAACATTTGGAGCAAACTTAAGAAAACAGGAAAGACGTTTAAGGCGAAATTACTTTTACACATACTCCTGAAGTTAAAGCGAATTGAAAATCTCAAATTGCAATCCTTTTACGGTTATATTCATTTTAAAGGTAAATGTTTTTCATAATCGCAAAGCAGATTGCCAGTGTAGTTATGAACAGAAAAACACTACCCAATTTCCTTCAATTATTGCAAAAATTCATTTGAACTAAAATTAGATTTAAACGTGTTGGATGTATAAACGATATCTTTGAAAGTCATACGTCTTGGAAAGCAGAATATGAAGGCGTTAGAAAAAGAATTTAAAATCTTTACACTCAGGAAAATCGTCACATTTTCAGAATAACTGAAGCATTCAGATAAAAAAATGAATCAAAATGTTTACAACATAAGAATACTTAAGCATGAGAATATTATAAATATTCATTATTATGAAATGCTTTTAGAGTTTCTTCATGAATATAATAGTAATGAAGAAACTTCTGTAACATGGATTTAGAAAAGTAATAAAGAGAGAAATTATTCAGTAAAATGAATATTTTCGGGTGTATATTTGCTAGTTATAGCTAAAACAAACTATTGTTATTTAATTGCCATTTGAAATTCAAAACATTTCCATGCCATAGAATAAATGACAAAAAATGAGGGCACAAGCAGGGTGGGGCATAAAATGTATAGACACCTAAAAGTACACCGGAGTATAGAGGATAGAAAATAAAATTTTAAAATTTAGTTGCAAAATTAGCTAGCTTTCCCAAACACTTCCTATATATTTATAATTTTTTCCTTAAAAAGTGAGGGCGAGTGGCTGAATAGAAATATTGTTTCAACATTCTTTATCTAATAATACATTATATTAGATGTGAACCGAATTTCAAGACATCAGTTTTTGTTAGACATAGAATGATATTGAAAATTCGGGTTTAAATTTTACTTCTATATATTTTCTGTGCATTGATCTACTATCTTTTGAATGCTTTTCTTTTGAATGATTAATGCATTAATATGTTAAACTCTATGAAGAACGCAGCATGTGGTGTTACCAGTTTTGAGAATCACGGTATGAAACATTTAATGACTCAAATTATAAAAACTTTACGATATTTCTTTCTTTTTTTGTTACTTGTAGAATATTTATGTATGAATTTAAATATTTGTATATCGTTTAATATCACACCAATTGAACGCAAACTTTAATTAAAAAGGACAAAATTCAAACAACGATCATCTGAGGTTTAAGTTCATTTTCTGTTTAATCAATGTTATTTTATAGCGAATGCAAATGTTTATATATCATTATGAAAGGAATAAACCAACACAGATTTAGTGAAAAAAATCCGTGGAATCGCACGTACAACTGCTCGCAATTGTTTTAACCTTGTCGACAGGCATGACGTATGCTTGTTTCACTAGATACAGAAAATATCATTGTTTGTACATCATTTTCAAAGCAATGTAAAACTAAATTCAGAATAAGAAAAAGTGATGGAATGTTCAAAAATCCAAGAAATATTATCCCAGCTCTAGCAAAGGGAAAAAATGTGCTATCGAATTTCGAACTTGAATGAAATGTAGAGATTTCTAACCAATCAAATACTTATTTTCCTATTCAAACTATAAAAATTTACTATGTCCTGCAAAAATTATTTTATAATACTTCTGTTTTAAACTATATAATTTTTTGTACTGAAACATTTTGATTCTATTTTTATACATTCGTATTAAACTCGAAAAACTTTTCATGTTTGTAATGATGGAATTTTGTAACCGATTTTTTCCTTCAGTTCCTGATGCGCTATAACTCTGAAACTTTATGCACCTATATATTCTTGATAAATATTTGCTATTTTAATATTTTGAGAAGTTAATTTAAGTTAACAAATTAATTTAATCAATGTTTTGATTCCATTAGAGCCGCGAGACCTGGTGGTGAATTCGAGAAAAATAGTACATTTCACGATACTACAATAATATTTATGAATTATAAATTAAAACCAAAGAGTAGAAAATAATTAAATAAAAAAATCTACCTTTTTACACAAATAAGTTTATTTACAAAAAAATGCTTTAATTTATTTTATTTCATTGGATCTCAGTTATTTTATGTTATGTAAAAAGTGTCAAAAAGATCAGCGTTTACAAACGACTTTCTCACAAATAAATAAATTCTAAAGTTAGATACACTTATACAGTGAGGAACCAGCTCCAAAATACAGATATTAAAATGCAGCTGTTTTTATAAAACATAATTGAAATAATTCTGACATCGCATTTTTTCATAATTAAGCATTGTATTATAAGTTGCGTAACGAATTGGAGTTGGTCCAGTATTGAAAACTACAAGTACTTCGATACGGTCTAAAGTAGTAAAGTAGTTCAATTTTAACTGCATTTTACAGTTGAATTTGATTAATTCGATTTTTTTCTGGTCCCTTGAATTTCCTATTAAAATATAGTCTATAATTTCAATTTATTTTGGCTAATCTGAAGTCAACAGTAAAAATTATTTTTATTTCTGGATTGTTCTTTTTAGTTAAATATGTCCTTGTCTTGCGTTCATATCTGTTTTATTTTACATGGCAATGTTATCAATCAAAAGAGGAATCAAATAGTCTCACTTTTTTAAAAACCACTGAACCCATTGAATTGTACTGTTTATTTCAGTTTTGTTGTGCGATTGTTGCATTCGAAGTTCTGCATACTATTAATTTCTTACAACTTTAATTTTTTGTACATTTATTTATTTGCAAAATTATCATTATTAAAATCTTTAATTATGACTATAATATTTTTATTTATTGAAATCACTTAACACTTGTTTATTAATTATGTATTATTTATTAAAATGTGAAATATGAAAAATAAATCTATACAGCCATTTTTAACATAAAAATTGTCGTTTTCGCTTGCTGTACTCAGTTTTAGACCCATTTGTTCTAAATTCGAATTTTTAGATAAATTGACTTTTTGTGGGTCCTTCAGCTTTAAATTAGCCAAGTTCTATTGTATTTAATCTTGATTATATTAATCATCTTTGTTCTTTCTTTTTCTTTTCTTTGAATTCTCTATTCTTTGTCAAGAACGCGTCATCTCAATATCATCTAACCGGAAAAAAAAAATCATTAAGAATAAGACATCATAATAAAACAATTATGTGCTCCGATGTGTTAAAAGTAGGTCCACGAGGAATTACGTCAAGGTAACAAAAAAGACGCCAAATTTCGAATTGCATTCAGCCATGAAAATATCCGTTACGAGAAAGGGAAAATCTCTCCAAAACTCTTCCTTCCTCCGAAGAACAAGGCAGGCGTGATCCATTCTCAGGTCAAAATTCCGATGAATAAACTTATTGGCCAGTACGGACCTCTGTCAAACAGCACTCCGAATGTAAACCTACATTTCGAGCGCCTTCATTCCAACGCACACCAAAATCTAATCTCATTGTCTTTCGGTCGGATTCGAGCTAAGAATGACCACTAAAATGTCTCGTTCCAGTAAGTAAGTGGACGTTCACGTGAGCATTCTCTCGTGGCCCAGTGACCCAACTCTCAACTGGACTCGAACCGCCTCGGGAAAACAAGTAATGAATGGCAAACAAACAACAAAGGGAGAGAAAGTGAATAATGACATAACCAAAAAGAAAAGGAGAACCACTTTTACTTTCAAGAAGAGTCGGGCCCGCCGTTGCCATGGTGACGGTCGCACGTGGTGGACGGAGGAGAAAAGACTCGCTACAGGGAGAGCCACGTGCTTGCTTCCTACGATGGCGCTCGGCAGCTTGTTGAAACGCATGTTTGCTGTAATTTAGAGAAAATTGTTTCTTTCTCGGTCTTTGGGTTTGCTTTCAGCTTTTGAATTCTGCTTCATCTTCGTTGTCACAATCGTCTCAGTGGCGTAGCCAAAGGGGGTCGATCTGTCCCTGGTGGCACTTCGTTAGGTTAGGCAAAATAAGACATGCAGGATATATATTACTAAATAATAAGAGACAAAAATAACTAATTTAATTAATTCGCATTTTTCGCCTTTTGTCAGTAAATTGCCAATATGTGGAAGAAAGACTGATGGCAACATATCTGTCAAACGACGAATTACATTATTAATAAAAAAAATTTCCAGAATTTATTTGTTTATTTTAAGGTTTATGTGCCCTATGTATGCGTAATGTACAAGTTTGCAGCTACGCCACTAAATTGTTTCAGTCCTGTTTGAGCCTGTGTCGATCATCATTCAGTGGCGTACATTCTGCTCATCCCCACTGTTCGGGAATCTTCACTATTTTAGGTGCAGGGGAATGCAGTGGTCTTAAAGTGGCGGAGCGACGGGGGACAAAGGTGGTATAGATGCCCCTGGAGTCAGTTTTAGGAGGCACCATGGAGGCGAAACCTTAGAAAGTTTATATCACTTTTTAAATCCAGTTCTAATTTAAGGGGTGAGAAAAATAAAGCCATACCTCGGATGGCATTTACTCTTACTAAGCCACTGATGACGAAAGGGAGGGAAAAACTCATATTTTGTCCCGGACGCCATTTATTCCTGGTACGCCACTGTCTTCATTCTTGATTTTTCATTTTTATATCGCAAATTTTTTAGCTTCTTTTTATGACATGAGTAATTCTTAGGTCAGGGCCGGTTTTATAACTAGCTGACCACTTAAGGGCACCACAGTGAAGGGATGCTTGCTTATCCATCAGACGAAATGTGTCTTCTGAAAAGCTGTACAAATATGCTTAATTATATAAATGTACTTTACACACAATAATTCTGGAGATATCGATGGAACAGACTTTAATAACGAATCGTAAGTAACAAGAAGAAATTCCAAGAACACTTCTGGTATCCATGACCTCTCATATGCATGTTAACATAAAAAAGAAAACGGCACTTCTAATTTATTTAACGGGTTACATAAATTCGTTGCACTGCCAAATTACAGCAGAAAGAAGTTTTTCCAAAATAGAAAATGATGAAAGCTTGATCGATTTTGTCTCCAGAAAGACTGACTGTTTTTTCACTAAATTAATAACACTTGAAAACGAAACTGCAGCTAATTTCGATGTCTATTCGTTAAATCAAAGATTCAAAAGTGCAGAAGTATGAAAAATAAATTTCTTATATTTTAACACTAAATTCAAATACGTATTTAAATTAATCTGCAAATTTAGAATTAAGTATGTTAGTGAACTATTGATGTTTAAAATGCGAATTAATGAAAATTATATAAATATTGTTTTGTTATTTAAAAAAAGCCAATAAATGATTAACAAATTTGTTTATACTTGTCTATGTTATTTTTAGTTAAGCATGAGAACATGTAAGTCCATATTGATGAAAGGCTGATTAATTTTTCTCTGATGCCTAGAGCAGCCAGATGATCTTGCACCGGCCCTATCATAGGTCGATTTGATCAATCAAACCATATCGGGCACTCTACAGCATAGAAACTTCACTCCTTAACTCTACAGTACACTACACTAATCTTTATTTTTTAAACTGCAGTTGCGCAACTCTATATAAATTATTATAAGGAATATAGGGAAAATTGTATTAGAAAATTAATGTTGACATTAAATTTTAATTAGAATTAGTTAATTATAATGGCAGTTCTTGCTTAATAAAAGTTTAGGTAGTAAAGGACTTTTCTACTTTATGTAAAAATTGCAATATAATAAGCACAAAATATACTTGCAGTCATGCATCATTTTTCTTAAATAACTATAGATAGCCGACGAAATTGTTTTAAACATTATTTTATTTAAATAACAAACAAATACAAATAATCTCTATATTCTCTAAAATGTAATAATATATATTTTAAAAAATTAAAATAGTGTTTTTCCAAAAATAAAAATGTACTCCTGCACATAATATTTCTCCCTTTCTCATTTCAAGCCAAACTCTTTTCAAAGTCTGCAAAAAATGCTAAATGTCAGCAGATTTGATAGTGAGAGCCCTTGGAGCATCGTAGTTCAGTTCGAGTGTACTAAACGAGTCAGTCATAGAAGTGGGCGATAATTTGAAGACCAAAACTATATGAAGGATGATAAATATTAGTAAATTTTGCACGCAATTCATTAGAGAATTTACATTAAAAATCTTTGGTAATTTAATACTAAATTTTAAATAGTTTTGGAAGCAGCATAAATCCAAATCTGGAATATAGTATCAGAAAAACTAAGAAAATTCAACAAATTTTAATGATAAGATTTTCGCTCCTGCCGGTTTTAAAGAATTATTTATATTTTGTTACAATTATTCCCCAACTGATATAAAATTTGGTAATTTTTCTCATAAAATGATATTGAAATTGATATTACTGAGCTTAGAATAAAATCACAATAATATAGGACACAGCAGCCAAACGGGTGAATTTGAAAACAAAGACAGAGACAAATTTACGTGCAGGTACAGTGAAACTAGTATAAAATTCAAGAACAATATCAGCAATTTCTGATAGATGCTCAGAAATGTCCACCAATGGTTTAATGGTTTAATATGAAAGGGTGGTGTGTCTTTGGAAACAGGTCCTTTCATCTTCCGCTTCAACTGAAAACGTATGATGGCTGAGGAGGAACTGGAATGGAAGGGAGAATATCATGGGCTATATCCTCAGAATCCACAATGCGTTGGTTATTCGGGTCGATGATCTTTCATTTTTTACAGTATTTTCACTCAAGTCGATAGATTACCATTTACTACCAGTGGCTTAAGTCCTGACATGGCTGAAGAAGAATAATCGGAGGAGAAGAGTTACAGGTTCTTCCCTCTGTTCACTTCTTCTCTCTTAACCATCACTATTCAGAAACTGGTAGACAAATGTGAGCTTTAGCAATGAACTTCTCGATGTATTCGGGCTGGCTGCTGCAGGTTTTACAGATTTTTCTCCAAGTGAAATGCAAATGTGAGCCAGTTTCTCCTAAAAGTTCCCCAGGAAATCCAACTTATCCCCATATATTGGAGCTTAGTCGGAAATTGACCTCGCGTGCTACCTAGGTGCTCCGAGGTCGCTTTGACCTGCCGAAGACGGCACACTTTTCCTTTGTCATGAGTTCTTGACTAAGGGACTTACCAAGATATGTCAGACCAAGTGGAATCATAACCACTACCGTACTTAGAAACGGCATGAATATCGATATTATGCATGTAACGAAATAAAATAATCAGTTACTTTAAAATACAACTGCTGACAAAAGATTTCTATGTCCTCTTCAGTGTGCACTCTTTCTCATAGCCTGTTTTCATTACCTGTTAACTTCTGATCTAACTTCTGGGGAGGTGTGAGACAATAAAAATGCCGACTTTACTGATGAACTGCCAACTTAAAAAACAGATATGTTTATGTTCTCTAATATACAAGCGTACTGAGAAGTCTAATGCATTTTCTATTAACTTTATTTTTAATTGAAAACTGGAAGATTGTATTGCGTGTAAGATTTATTGTTGTACCCCATACGTTCAAAGAGCTTAGAAAGTAGTGAGACAACAAAAATAAATACAAAAAAAACCGATCATGATAAACTTATTTTTTATGAAAAATAATACATCTTATGGAGATGTTCTTTAAAACATACTTTGGTCTACAGCTTTATTTTAGGAACATTAAGTGAGACCACTTGTTTACAACATCGCAAACTTCAAACATATCTCATTATGCCTTTTAAACAAAAGAAAAACATTAATTAATCCAAACGTTCCTCTCTCATGTTCGTTTGAAGATCATCTTCAATTACACTAAGTTATCTTTCACAGTGTTCTGAAGATAAAGGTGATGTTAGAGACGAATAGTTTTGAAAGTAGAACATTCCGTAATTTAAATACTTCTTTTGAAATATCTACAAAATTCAAGCAGTCTTCACTGAAATTAGGAATATTTGTCCCTGAAAACAGATAATGAAAACAGGCCACGCTCTGCACAGTCGTGCTGTACAGAGGGGTAATAAAGTTTTAACGAAAGTATCAGTATGTATAATATTTCCATAGCGCACGAAAATTTTAGAAGACTTTCCCTAATGCAGTTCAGTTAAAGATAGGTTTTACGAATTAACGTGCAATTTTCTGTGATTATTTGAAAGCGTCGTAATTATTGAGATAGGTATTTAAATACTAATCCTTATTCGAGAAAGTTACTGCTCTGTTAGACCGAAAAATTTCTCGTGGAAAAGAAAACTAATAAAACAATTAAAAAATTAAATCGAAAATGACTGTTGCAAATGCTATGTTTTTAAGTGACAACTATTGATAACATGTACTGTGATTATAATATTGATTACTTCATTGTGAAGAAACGTCTGATAGTTTTAAATATCCAGCATAATGTGAAAGCTTCCTTTGGTTCAATTTTTTTTCTGTTTATCTGTGTGCGTTTCCTCCTTTACCTTAGCACACATAAATGTATTTGGTAGAAGCATTTTCAAAGGAAAAAGGATATAATTCCGAATGTTATTGGGCTGAAAGTCGTGCTTCCACATTTTAATTAAATTCAAATGATAAATTTGGAGTAATTAATTTAAAACTCAATTTTGAAATATATCTGCAAAACGTTTCTTTTTACCTTAACAATATATTAATAATGAAAATTGAAATTTCAAATTATATTAGAAACAAGACAACTAAAAATAAAGAAGGTGAAAGCAGAATTCCAAAATAAGAATTTACATTAACTGTTAATGCTAATAACCATTTTTTTATTTTTCGGATATTATAAGCCTCATATCCTAACTAGTTTCACGATTATACTTGATAATAATATAGAGAGAATTAATAATAACAGTGATGATAAAATCAGGATAATAGCACGTTCTAAAGTAATTTTTACGGTTATGCACAAATGAATAAAAGTACAATTAACAGGAATTGTTTCTCTATTTGAGAAAATGTTTTATTTTTATACATTTTCTGTAAATGTAGCAGAATGTGAGAGATACACTTCATTATGTAATCTTTTTTTAAATGATATTTGGTTCAACCTAATTTTAAATTGAACTTCTTAATGGAACGATTTTACATGTCAAAGAAAGTTAAATCAATTTTTTTTTTCAAAATCTTATTTTAAGTTTTGATTGAGAGCAACTAATTCAATGCAAAGATTGAAAGATTGGACTTGCTCTAGTCAGAAAGCAATTTCAAATTTCTCCAAATACCTCCTATCAAAAATTATGCGCCACAGTAATACAGAAGAAGTGTAGTAAAATTCTTGTGCAGGTAATTAACCCATAGGAATATCATACAAGAAAATGACTGCCATAAGTTTCCTTAAATTTTTTTCGTTGCTATACTGATTGAGCAGAGTTGGACTCTAAACATTTAAGTCCATAGGTGATAATATGAAAATTTAAGATGAAGGAAAAAAATTGAAATTTGATAGAAACTGAATTTCCAGTATTTAAATTTTTGCCCTCTTTTTTTTTGTTTGTCCTGTGATGTTTTCCTTCCCCGCTAGCACAGTTCCCACGAGAAAAGAGCCGAGTACCTTTGACTTCAGTTGCAGACCCCAGACCAGCTGCACCTGGTGGTCATTAAGGAGACTTTCGCGCGAGTAATAGCTTCACGCAGAAAGCGACCACAATGCACAGGAATCAATCTCTGTCAGAGAGCGCATTGAGTTGGCTTTGAGGAGATTAGCGGTACTCTTTCATGTCACACCTGTATAGCTCCCGTGATGGGGAAACTCGAGAACCTTCCTCACTGTCGAAGTTGACCATTGGGAATCTGGAGGTTTAGCCGTTGGTCGACCAGGAAAGACGATTGTCCAGTGGGGTGAAAGGAAGGCGGAGCTCCACGCCTTGAGGTAGGGGATGAAAACGGAATGTTGGGTTGACGACAATGTATTGACCGCAAGGTACCCCCTAATATGTCATGATAGGAGGTAGCCCCCTGTCGGGGGCAGGTACTCCGTGGAATATGTTGTAGCTGAAAACATAGACTAAGGATTATAATTAGACCGCTCACGCTGTAGAAAAACCCGCATTCCGAGTGAAGCAAGCACCTAGGTAGAAAATCCACTCGTCACGTGACTAAAGAGAAACTTCTTGGCTTCTTATCGCCACATTTGGCGAAGAAAAAATTATGAGTGTTTGAAACTAGTAGTAATTCTACAAGTAGTGAAACGTTACAATTTTAGTTCATATAAAAACTAACTCACGAACGGAAGAAATAAAAAATAATTGGATTTTACGTGAATAGGATTTTCATTTGTTTTAAACCTCTCGCAATATATTACTTCAACTGATTGTAACAAAAACAAATTATATACTTGAACTTTTTAAATAAAAAATCATTTTTTTATTTAAAGCAATATTTTTAAGGTACATAAACTAATAAATTTCAGGGACGTAAATAAGGAGGCTGAGGCCCTCTCCAAAGTAAATTGACTACTTTCAAATGTTATGGATCATGCTCCTTAAATAGACGTATGTATCTCTTCTGAAATAAATCCTTTTATATGCCTTGGTTAAATTTAGTAAAAAAAAATCAAAACTTATTTATTTTTACTTGAAATTTAAAATTAATTTTGTTTTTCCAAAGAATTTAAGGTTATTAATGCTATTTCTTATATATATTTTTATAGTCATAAAATTTTTTCATCTAAAAATAGAACAATATAAATAATTTCAATTTGTAAATGAGAATTTCTTAAACTTGAACTCATAAAACAAACTTTTGTTAAATTAGCCAACTTTGCAATAATTGTATAATTTAACAATTTATTATGAAATTTTTAATTACCTATATATACATTTGATAAAATCGCATGTCCTCTTTGTTCGTTAATAAATGCCAAAACTTTGTTTTAACAAATTTTTTTAAATAAAAATATCCAACTTTTATAAAATACAATGTAAATAACCCTTTTTTTCC